>JAQFZW010004544.1:0-10102 GCA_034687055.1 Heteromurus nitidus
GTTCGTAGTCATCGTCAAATGATTTTACTATCAGGCTGGTAGTAAACTCGTTTGTTCATAAGGTTGAGTCCCAAACACACCTGCTCTTTTTCCTCTTTTTACAAACATCATCCCAACGAAAATCTATTAAGCTCACAATTCAAAGAAGTGTTTTAATTTGTGACATGTTGCGACCAAATATGGATCGACTTTGCCCTTTCTCGAACTGCTCCTCGGCGATTTACCAAAAGAGGCAGAAATGTGCTTTTGCGTAGTGTTGTTGGTTTTACGCCGCTGTCAATTACACACGTACATACATACATACACCAGCACACGTGAGCTATTTGAACATTACATTTTTCAGTATTTTTTTTCTTGCAAGATCACGTGTAACAATGACATTGATTTAAGCATTTGATAATGTTTAAGCGAATGCTTTGCTGTAATTCGCTGTGCGAGTCGTTTTTCTCTCTACTTTGGCATTTTTACATTTTACATTGAATATGGAGTGGTCATCTACTAATTACGCCCATCCATTCCCATCGACAGAGAAAATGCTTGAAAGTTCTTAGTATCAAGGTAAAAAAGGATTAACAACTCTTAAAAACTGACGACTTGCTGAATTGTAATTTGATAGGAAGGTAAAAACAGAGTGTTGCTGTTTTGTGTCCTCGCTGGTATTAATACATTCGAATCTCTCATCCCCTCTCAGAGTCAATGTAACTTTGGAGCCATCATCATCCTTCGAAAATCTCATGCTGTGATAATTTTATGGATATGTTATTATCGACTCTTATTTTTGGGGTTGGACAAGCTGACGCGGTGCTTTTCGCTGCTTATCAAACAGGGCTAACAAGCACTTTTTTGTACAAAAAATACACCTAGAACGAACATGAAACGCTGGTAATTAAATGGTACTGATGAATTTGTAAAAAATTACACCTGCGCAACCTTCCCCACTGACGGAATATGTATTTGCTTTCCCAGACAGCTCGCATGCGATGAAACGCAAATCCCACTAGTCAATATACTTAATGAATTTTCATCAATTCACAAATAATTACAGCCTGCCTTTTATGTTGCACAGAATAAAAAGAACTTTCCTCTCGTTTTTCTTCATATGCAAAAAGTAATAATGACAGCGACAAGATATCTGGCCGATTGCCACCAATTGCATGCACTCAACATCAAGTGATCGCTCCCTCCCACTATTTCATGAGAACTTGTACTCACAGTTTTTTTTGCACAAATAACATGGAAATGAATGATTCGAATTGCAGGTCTTCTTCGGCGACACGCAAAATTTATTCAAAATCTTCGAGACAGGGAGGGACCATAAGGGAAATTATAGAATTATCTTTTTTCAGTTTTGAACTTTTACCCAAAAAAAATATCCATGTATAAGCACCAAAGCGAGGTTATGTTCGTGTAAATTTGAAAAATCATAAAAAAGAAGTTTAATCGTAAGTCGTCATGATGTGTTTTTTATTAAAAAGCGACGCCTGATTATGCACAACGCCCCGCTATTTCTCAAGAATTGCAGAAAATTACTGGGGTCATTTTCCAACTTTGAAATTTGATTTGGGCAGGGAAGGTTTCGTATTTTTTATGAACCTGAACGTCGTATTTAAACACAGTGCAAAGTGATTTTTTGCGGGTGAAACAAGAAATCACGCAAAATCTTTCACATAAGTGCCATGCAACCAGAAATAAAAAATTGTAGAGGAAAGCAAGGTAAAATACCATTGACCGATGATCTTATAGTTTGCAATTTTAAAGATGATCCTTACCTAATGAGATGGGTCTCTGGGGGTGAAATGAAGGTGCATCTTAGCTGCTACAAGGTGTGCAAAGAATAATAGAATATATTTTACTGTAAAATTTCGATTCCTTTCTCACAGAGGATTTGCTCCTGATTTTTCCCTGAATTCGTTTATTTGTTTGCGTCCTAATGAAATTTAACGAAGTATGAATCCGAAGTACCTACAAAAAAATCCCCGTCAAGAGAATGCGCAACTATCCGTTTTGTTCTCGTGAATGATGCTACTAATCATCATCAGTGGCAGTCGCCCCTATTTTTTATAGCTAATTGCAAGCAACACTTAAAGTACAACCGCGACCAGGAAAGTCCTTAAAAGCCAATAAAAACTGACACTTGACTCCAATTATGAGTAGACAATGACACGTATGATGGGGTTTGAAAATTGCAGAGATGCAACCTATTTGAGACCGCTTGAAAATTTGAGATTATTGCATTTCTCACTTGAGAGAGAAGGTCTCTAACACCAGCGAAAGATAAGTACAGAGGATTTTCCCTAGAGGTGCATGTCACATTCAAGAGAAAAATCGCTCTGATCATTATACTCATATGCGTAAGAAAAAGTTGTTAAAGTCATATTTCAAGTGACTAATTTATTTAAAAAGTTGATTCAAAAGATGGGAGGTGTTTGGCCATCAGATTTTGTGTTGTGATTTGCGATGGCATGGCCTTTGGAATCACGACATTTTACCTTGTCCCATCATTCGAAATGTTGTGGCTACTGTTTTCTATATCTTGTTTACGAATATGAACACATTTTGACATTCAGTGGTCATCAAACTTACCCGAGTCATTCAAAACCAGCAGCTGTAAAATGTGAGCACACAAGCAAAAAAAATCCTCATCACGAAGGTGACTACGAAATACAAATTGTTTTCTTCTATGAGAACGTCAATCCTTGTGTGGACTTTTTTACAACTTTTTGGGAGCTGAGAGTGATCTGAAGATTTTTGTTGTTGTTGATCAGAATCCACTTATATTCGGTATACATACATATAATACACTTTGAAAACGAAGTAGTAATATTTTCTACGCTCTCTCTCTAAAAGGTTCGTCGATCACTTGAAAACCGTCTCCGTTGTAATTTAGAACTTTTTAGGGAGTTTCAATAAAGAATCAACAGCGTTCTGTAATAAATTATTAAGAAAAAATGGGGCATTGAGGAGATGCCAACTTTTTGGTCCTCCATCAAGACGTCAATAAACTCACAGGGTGCCTGCTGTAAAATTCTAATGGTCAAGAGTCAGGAGTTGTAAATACATCAGATAAATACATATCGAATGGATTTTTTTGGAAGTCATCATAATATTACAGATACATGCTAAATTCTTTTACCTCGCTACATTGTCAAGTCAACATTGACATCGTTACTGACTTTTTTTGTAACTGATCACATTATTATTCGTGTGCGAATTTTGTTGCTGCAATAATTTTCTGCTCCTTTCATCTAACAACAGATCTTGGCGAAGTCTCATTATTGACCTGTTAAATAGAACCCGCAATCATTGTTGAAAGTTAATCACGTCGGCGAATTGGTTTGGCGAAACAACATAATCAATAAAACTGTGTGCGAACCACCGCGCGATCATGTGAAAATATGAAGGTATTTTAACGGATCTCATTTTGGCTTTATTACCAACTGGGTTTCCCACTTAAGTGAAGCACACTAATGATGACATCGAAGTGGAATAGTGCACCATTGTGGTTAAAGTCTCGTTCAACCATAAAGAAAGAATATATTTAGCATTTATGATGACGATTGGATGTAAAGGCGATGGACTACATGAAAAGTGGATTACCAAAATAATAATAATTTTCCCTGGTCCCTGCTGACTGAAAAGAACTTGCATTTTTTGAGCACCCAAATTTGTAGTGCTCTTTTGTATTTGTGCATTTGCCAAAGTATATATATGCAGCATTCGTTGCCCGAGGTGATATCATAAATCTTTTGCTGTTGCACTTCAAGGAAACTAATAACCACTCATTAATATACACCAGGTGCAAAATGATACCAATTAAGAATAAGTCAAGATTCAAAACATAAATCAAAACATTATGAACGCAATAAATTTGCAGCCAACCTTCCCTTGTTCAAACGTTCATTCATCGAATTTTCGTTCGAGAAGATATTTCTTCAGTCGATCAAAGGAATATATGGGTGTTTAAAACCATGTACCATTTTTCGACCGTTGCTCTGTATTCATCGTGCGTGTATCCGCATTGAATGATTTAACAATGGCAATTTAATGTTTTCCATTATCCAAGACATAACTTGTATGTTAACTCAATTAATTGAACGATTAGTGAAAATAGCTGCCATTCAGCTCAATCCATAATGATTTACTTTACATCGGCTATCAAACTTGCGTATGGTGGTGTGGTGTGGAGGAATGTTACAAGGGAATCCAGTTCGGCCACGTTAATTAGTAGAGCAGGAAGAAAACATGGACTGACAGATTGCAACAAGGGATCTAGCTGACGTACGTTTATTAGCACACAGATGGGAAATGTGGCTGATGAGTAAATTGCTCTTTTAATTTGTTCCTAACAACAGTTTTCGCCGTCACTCTGAAAAAAAACTTTGCGCCTGCCTGTCTTGAAGACTATCAGATCAATTCATAGGGAAAAATACTTACTACATGGATTTTTAGACAACTCACACGTCACGTCAGAAACGTCCAAACTTGACGTGCTATTCATGACTGATAGCTCTTTCAAATTTGCGATAGTCTTTAAAGAAGCTTGCATAAGTTTTTAGGGATGGAAAATCATCACGGCACGCAAAGCAGCGCCATTGTCATTATTACATTGAAACAACAGGTTAGGTTTGACACATACACAGAATACCTATATTATGCTGCCTGACACGGCATGCACTTTCGTGACAACTGATCTGATTGTTGAAGTGCTAAACATTAGGCTATCAGAGGAGCAACAGGTTTCAGGAATTGCTCTAAATTATAATTGATTCATATTTGAAGGAAAATTAAAGATGTGGCTTAGAACACTAATTGATTGATGGACTGACTCATTGTTTGTGCTCACCGAACCGTGACTGAGGTACTGACTGGGAATTATATGCAAAGCTGCGCTCAGAAATATGCTTTGTAGTGCCGAGACGAACAAGTACTTTCATCGATGCGAACTGAATTTCAAAAGTTGTTCCTCTAAAACGCTGCAAGGCTCCAGCGTGTCAAAAAGCTTTTTATACATGACGCCCTGCACTTTTCTTTGAAGTTTTTGGGAGAGTTTTCAAATTTGAAAAAGATGTTATATTCGTCGACGACAACAATCCTCTGCAGCATACTAATCGTTGTTTGAATGGGGAAAGTACGTGATACAAATATTCTTTCACTTTGCGCAGGTCATTCATTTAAAGATCTCATTCACATAATTTGTTGAGAAGTTTGAGCTCGGTGGAATCATCGATCATTCCTGTTGAGACCAGGGGAACAGATTCCAATTCAGATAATATTCATGTTGATGTTGGATGATACGTGTTGTTACATTTTTAAAGAACGTGAAAAGATGGTAGTGACGGGCAAGAGCCGATCTTCTTTTACGAGTACTCTACTTACTTACCCTGTGTGGCATTGGGGGGAAGGAGAGATGAAGAAAAAAGAAATAGATCCTATTCAGGATCGTAAATGTAGATACTTGATATATTAGCAGTGTCGGATCGGATGCTCGCTCTTTGCAAAATAGCAGAGAATAGCTGTGACTGCTCTCATCTCTCTTCTTGGCCGTGGAGAATTACCTGTTGATTGTGATATGATATAATGCGGAATGACAGGACATGACAGGCGCTCATGAAAATAAATGGAGTCGACAGGCTCCTTTTATCAACTTTTACGACGGCGAATCTGGTTTGCTCTCGTTTTTTATCGAACTCACATTTGTTACAATTGACATTTAAGACGTACGCATAAAAAAGTAGGTAGATACACACACAGAAGCTGAAAGAAATGGAGAGAAACACATGGAGAGCATTAAATTCAGTGTTTCGATGTTTTATGACGGGATTAGATGACCGAACTAGATATATACTTACATTGCCTTATAAGGGGAACCTGTACTACTCAAGCAAAATGGTCTCAGATGTTGTCGCTGCTTATTTACTTGATCTGCTTACGTGCCCACTTGCGCTCGAAATTAATAAATCGAGCGTGTGAATTGTTTCACCGCGAATTCACTTTGTTCTGCAGACCATTTTATGTCTTTATATATATGAAGATAGAGTATCATTGCAGAACTGAACTAATGAATCCTTTCTTTTATTGTCTTTTGATTTTATAGAACCGAAGACACCCGAAGATCTTAGCAGTCCCACCTCAGATGAGAATTTCAACTTTAATTTTAGCCTAGTAGATAAGAAACTGAGTCATTT
This sequence comes from Heteromurus nitidus, assembly GCA_034687055.1. Taxonomy (NCBI): domain Eukaryota; kingdom Metazoa; phylum Arthropoda; class Collembola; order Entomobryomorpha; family Entomobryidae; genus Heteromurus; species Heteromurus nitidus. The sequence continues at coordinate 6,186 of JAQFZW010004544.1, forward strand.
TACGCATCACCTCCACCACCACCACCATCCCCATCTTCATCACCACAGTAGTCCACGCAGTAGCAGTAATAATCACCATAATAACAATAACAGTAGTAGTACCTTCCTGGCCCATACGAAACTTAAGGATCCCACTTTGTAAGTTGAGCAGCATAAATAATTTCCTGCGTATTTTCTTTCATGAGCATGTATTTATATATGTGAATTTGCCAACTAATGAACGATATTTTTACCGAATTTGCAGACTATTCTCGAAAAAGGCTTCGCTTAGTCACCCATCATTACACCACCTCAGCCACGTCCCAAACGGTTCCGCAGTGAACGGGAAGCGAACTGGAAGCTGTGGTGATCGGAAGGAGTTGAGTACGTCCCCAGGCCCCTCAACTCCCACCTCAGCTAGCTCAACAAGTCCCATTCTCAACAATAACCTGCACAGCAATCCTTCCAGCGAGTCAAATGAATCCCTTCGACGACGCAAAGTGCACAAATGTGATTTTCAAGGATGTGAGAAAGTGTACACGAAGAGTTCACATCTTAAAGCTCATAAACGAACGCATACAGGTGAGTCTACTTAATTTTTGGAGTGCGTGCTATTATGAATCCATATTATTTTTGCATGCATGCTGTACATAAAAGGAGAAGATTCTACCTGCAGAAGATGAGTTCGGTCAAAAACACTCATTTAAAATGCATTTTGCCAAAATAATTGCCGGATTATATCAGAAATTTTTTTGAGAGACGGTTACCTGAAATTACAAAGCTTTGACATGCAAAGAACCCTTTTATTATGATAATTTGGAGGAGCACACTGTGATCAACAGTTATGTAAGGCTTGTCTTATGATGTTCACTTTGCATCATGCAAACACACAACAGCAGCATGTAGCATTACGTGTCTCTCTCCCTTGTAGACAAAGTTGAGCACACAGAGTATGTGCACGAGATATTTACTGCTGATATTTTGTCAACCAGTTTTCCGACTTAGTATTTTAGAAATACATCTCTTTGCCCCTTTTGTCGGCAGAGGACAACCGACAATAACACTGCCTTCACACATACAAATAGGCAATGTGCTCACCCACCACCATCACCGTCACCTGAGCTGCCATCAACTTTTCAAATGTTCTTACCATCTTTCCATCTCAAGATTTTCGCAAATGTGAATCTTGAATCGTCATCGACTGAATGTGTGCAAATGAAATGTAGAATATACAAAATGCTAAGATGAATGTCTATGAATATTTTTACTGTGAGGCTCCCATATACTCTTTTCCTGCGAATAAGAATTGAAACGGATCTGAAGCATTGAACACTAATATATGGTTTTCGTGCATGTTGGCTTGGAAGCATCTTTTCAGTGCTAATCCAGCAAGTAAAGAAGGATTAGATGGTTTGAGTCAATTGTCCACGTGTGAAGCTGAACTGAGCCCACAACGGGCTTGGCCATCTATTCTTTTTTCATCTCATTTAAATCTAGCAGCAAGACTAATGGGATCGTTTCTTATCTTCATGTTTGTAAGCGCGTGTACTAATTCGTCGTGCTTTCGTATTAGAAATTCGAGTTAGTACATTGGTAAACTGTAATCTCACAGGAAAATAACATGATTACTTGAGTTACTTATATTGTTGCAAAAGGCATAAGTCTCTCAGTGCCCCATATCGTATTACCTGATCATAATGTATGCATTTCCACATGGTTCCTTCTTAATTAGAAAAATAGATAACATTTCAGGTGAATTGTAGAGTGGCTTTTTGCATACAACACTTGAATTTGTCAACTATGTTTCTAATCGTGAGTTACATAATTATTTTATTTCGTTCAAAATTTCAGGTGAGAAACCATATCAATGTACATGGGAAGGGTGCACTTGGAAATTTGCCAGATCTGATGAGCTAACCCGCCACTTCAGGAAGCACACTGGACAGAAGCCGTTCAAATGTCACTTGTGTCAACGCTCATTCTCTCGCTCCGACCACCTATCATTACATATGAAGCGTCACTGACAAGTCAAACAAGCACCAATGATTGTTATTATTATAGCTCGTAAATAGGTTGTAGACTCTCGATACGATAACTGTAGACATTTACACGGACACAATTCCACGTCGCCCCTAACTAATTGTTAATAAATTATCGTTTGTGTTACTCTTTTTACATAATATGTATTTTCTGAATGAAGGAGTCGTTTCGACAGAGATTCTTGATTTGAGATCGCTATAATTGCTTTACAATTAGCCTCACCAAAACTTAAATGGAGTTTTACTCGTAATATCTATAAGGTAATTGTTTCTAAGATGAAATCTATACGGCAGAGCACATACACATTACTGTACCAACGTGTGCTGTATTATATGTTTTAATATGACATTTATAGTTCAGTTCAGAAATTTATGGTTTTGGCGTACTGTGTATAAAAAAACTTATGCCGAATTTTCTGCTACTGATAATCACCATGTCAAAACACTAGTTACTGAAACTGCGGAAAAAAGTGACATTTGCTTTGTGTTCGGATATTTTGGCCAAGTCCACCCAGCGACCATGATATTATTCACTTATTTAGAGTGTTTGTAACTTTTCACATAATTTCCATGTCTCACAACTGTTATATCACGTACACATATCGCTAGAACACGTCATAGTTTTTGAGTTACTTCAGATATCGCCCATTTCGAATAGTTTGATTTTCTATGAATTCATTTTTTCCAGATAATTTTTGTATCTAAATAATTAGGTGTCAACCAAACTCGTGATCGTTACTCTTGACCATATCACTGTAGGGACTCCAGAGTTCGCATGCCATGTTTTTCAGAAGATATTTAAACAATTGTTTTTTTGCACAAATGAGGCAAATGCAGGATATGAGGAGAGACTTGTTAAAGAATTCCAGAGTATAATATACCTTTCCCAAGATATTTATCATCGTACGTGATAATAAATGTTGAGAAGATGTTTATCACATTCTCTTGTCGCATTTATCGGTGATTATTATCTTGTGGAGAAAAAATCCGCTACCTCGTATTAGCGAAAATAGTATTTTACGTAGTGACATGACGCAGCGATTTTGTTGATTTTTTCTCTCTATTTTTCTACACTTAACTAATTCGTTTAATTTGAATGACCATCATAGTCATTTTTGCTGTTACTTAATGACATACATATATACACACTATCAAATATATATCAGGGATCTTACAGATTTGAAACAGGTAAAAATATACACACATCCATAATGTATAGTAAACCTATACTCAATGCAGTATTAAGTATTGTTGAATTCCAAAGAGTAACTTCTTAACTAAGGGATTCTCACTTGGTTTTGTTAGTGAACTCCAAACAAATATATATTGTATCTCTCTCTAAGGTTTATATCAAAGTGTTGAATTGGCTCATATGTATACTCGCTATTTTCACCTTCGTGCTTACTCAACTTTTTGGTGTTCTTTCTGAAAGGTACTTTTGAATGCTCTCATGAAAAAACTATTGAACATTATCCGTCCATACTGACTCCAACACAAACTTTTTTGCAAACAAAAAAAACAATCCTCTACCCTCAAACTCATTTCCCTCTGGTTCTGTCTATTACCAGAATTTTGGAGGAAAAATATCTGCGGTTTTTTAAGGAAGTTGTGATGATCTTGGCTTTCTGATAGTTTAGTCGAGCCTATAATGCTCATCTAATTGGAGTTGGGATTTAGTAATGACAAAAACAAAACTCTCAATTTTTTAAAATGGAGCCTACAAAGCTGGAAAAATAAAGACTGTTTGGTGCTTAGCAAAACGCTTCATATCCTAACGTTTGATACATTGTACATTGACTCATCACACTGTAGGAACAATTAGGAAAATAAAAACCGTCGAATCATTCACTTTAATCTGATTAACTTTGTATCTCCGCTCTCCTCTACTACTCACTCATG
>JAQFZW010004545.1:0-10102 GCA_034687055.1 Heteromurus nitidus
AATTTTATTGATTATCTATGTAACACTTATATACATCTTCTTACTACGATTCCTAAGTATTTGTGAGCGTAATTTGTACCTGCAAAAAGTGCTATAATAATATATTTCATGAATTCTGAATTCACGAAACCTAACTGAGAACCCTTCCGTCTACATTGCGATTAATTAATGCTGTAATGCTATAAACTAACAGTTTTAATCAAGTTACCCCCTTTCTAAAGTGCAATAAGAAACACAATAAGATGCCGCCACTCCTTCATGACATGATGAGAACCTTTCCATCTCCACTTAAGATCTTACCGCTCCAAGTGCAAATGCTTGCTGAAACTTCTTTCAGCTTCTTTCCACATTCAGCGCAAAGTATTAGTAAGGCTACAAGTAGAATCGACATATGGAGATAGAACACAACGAGAATATTATCTCGAAGAGAGATTTTCTTGGGCAGGTCACTGAGTTTGGCGGCCTGAACCTTATCCTTCCATTCCGTTATTCTTTGGAACCATTCGTTCCACTTCAGCTTCAATGCTGATTCAAACAGCGCCCGAAACTTACTCATAAAAACCTCCGGTGGAACGGGAATATTTTGCAAGTGCCAACTGGTGAAAGTATGCCCAAATCTCTCTTTGCTCAATGTAACATCCCTGAGATCTTTGTTAATATTTGAATGATAATTCAACAAACCCTGATAAAATTTTCGCAAATTTTCATACGTATCCAAATATGCACTCGTGGTACATTTGGACAATTCTTTGAAATAGTAACTTGGGGAGCTCATTTCCTGCAATTCTACCTTGTTCCTGGGTCTATAAATAAGTAAGTGGAACTTTGTGACTTGGTCTTCTAAGAAGACGCTAGAGTTTTGAATGTACAAAAATACATCCAAAGTGGTTACCAAGGAGCTCTTCGGCAAAGAGCTAGATGATGAGAAGGCCAACTCCATTTCTCCAATGCCGACGTTTGACAAAGGGGAGAAGAGGGTGAACTTTTCCTCAAAAAGTTGTTTGAATGTGTCAACTCTGTCAACGTGAGTGGCTGGCGCAGTCAGCTTCTGAATCGTTTTCGCTTCGTAGCATTCCTTCAAAATAATCAATACCAAAATCCAGCCTCCACGTAGCAGCCTGAATTTATGAATGATATTTGCCCCTTGCGTGAAGAGCATCGTGTAAACAACGAAAATCTCTCCAAATTGATCGCCCAGGCTGCGATATCTTTTTCCTTGCAAAACGTTTATGATGACTCCTGTGGCGAACCCGATTGTGATCAACGCGATCCAATTCCAAAGATCGAAGGCTCCAATGAATCCCACCATCGACAAACTCTTCCACTCCTTAATTGGCAGGCAATGAATAAATTGCATCGCATTCATATAATTCGGCTTGAAATACATCTGGCTCCAAGCATAGCTGTCTTCCAGAATAAACTGGTTTCTGCTGGAGATTCCATGCGTTCGCAACTGGTAATTTGATGTGTTGACACTGGCGTACAATGTCGACAGCAAAATTGATTCTCTGCTGACGATAAGGTCCTTTCCTCTTAAATATGCTCGAAAGTGAAGGTCTTGAGGAACGTGAGCTGCTTTAAATGTGTTCCACAACGGCGGTTTCAACTCGAACACCATTTTCTGAAAGCGTGAAATTGTGGTTGAATGCGTAATTGAAATTTTGTAAAACATGGCAGTGTTGGAGTAGCTTTCTGTAATTTGATAGAAGTCGTACAATGTTGGACAATCTTCATGTTCGAAAGCCGCGCAGAAAACCAGCTGACAATACCTCTCCTTTTGAAAATACCCTTCAAGCAACATGTCCTCGATAAACAGAGGTGTCGACATGTCGCCGTCCGATTGAATAAGGAAAAGCAAGTCAGTTCGGGGAAATGCATTGAGCAGCTGGTTCGGATGAGTCTGCCTCCACAAAAAGTCAACTGCTGCAGGAGTATCCACGAAACCGTAAGATCGATATGTCTCAACTCCCCAATGCTCAACAGGGTTAGCTCTAAACCGCCACTGAACGTTGATTCGAAACTGGTTTGAAATCGGAGCGGTGTAGGATGCTCCAGTTCCAGTCGTTTCGAGACGATAATCCAAAATTGGGTCGAGAAGGGATTCAGGCAGTAAGAGTTCTTCAAGCTGCGTTGATAACAGTTCGTGCCTCAGTACCCATACTTTGCAAATTGGCGGCTGAACAAATAGTTGGACTGAGCAGCTTCGTCGGGGTGGGGGAGTGGTCCGAAAGTGAAACTCATTGTCCACCCATTGCATATATTCTTCCTCAATTGCCCCATTAAAGTGGTGACATGCGAAGTAGTTCACAGGCATAGCATCAGCGCTGTGGTAATGGAAGTCGTAATCCTTTTGCTCGTTGAATCCTAGGGATGATATGATCAGGGGCACTCCCCACGGCAAAAGGCGGAACGAATAGTTGTCCCAGTCTCGTACTAGAAATTGATGAGATGTCACCTATTCATATTGGAATCAAATAATTTAAGGTTAGATACGTATGAACTTTTAAAGGTATATTAAAAATGAATCAGTTTACACGTACATTCAGAACCAATTTGAATAGAATGACATGAATTGTGCAGGCAGTGAATATGTCGAGTTGCCTGTTTAAGTCAAGCTGGTTCGGATCCGAGAAGAGAACAGGTTCGTTCTGAAGTAAATTTGACGATGAGGTCCAAGCGGGCAAATGTAAATAAATGCCTAATTCTCTGTGGCGGTAATAAATATCTAGAAAAACCCTCGATAGTATTTTAACCTTTAATTATTTCTTCCTCTTTCAGCCACGATCGAAAAATGTTTAGCCTCATGCATCGTGTTTCGCTTTTGAGAAAATGGCGGCGATGGTTGTATCATCGTCACAAGAATTCATTACTGCCAATTTTTAAGTGGTTCGTTTTATATAAACAGGGTTCATAAAAGGCGGGACTTGATGGATGGCTCGTGAGCCACTTTATGAAATTTAATCTAAGCAATATACATGTTGAAGTGTTATTGTTTCCAGTAATCCAGCAACACACCCAAGGTCTATTAATTTAGAAGCCTTCTAATACTTCGCGATTCCGGTGGATCCATTAGCGAGAATGTGTGTAATAATTTTGGTCTTGCTCTACAGACCAACCACATGTACCTTTCTGTTTTCCTACATATATATGCCTGCACATGCTAAGGTTCCAGTAAAAATATTGGGCCGACAGTTTTGAGGTAGACATTCAACACGAATCACATTTATCTATTCTTCTTTCAACCATAAACAAAAAAGTATTAACATGTTTTAGTTTCGCGTTTGAGAAACCGGCGGTAGTTATATCAGAATAGTATTGGTAGTGGGGTATTATTTACTTTTAGTGTAGTACATGGCTTACATAAACATATCTCATATCTTCGTCTTCCTCGTCTGACACTTTGCAAAATTAAACAAAACTTCTGGAACTTCGGCAGTTACGGTAGACATTTCGACAAAGTTAATAACGTTTGATATTATTGTATTGATTAAATTGATCAGTAACACTGACGAGGCTTTGGACTTTCGTGTAAATCGTGGATTCCCGTAAGAATTTTCTCAGATGTTGGCCATTGGACATAAGTAACACTTGTCAAGTTATAGGTTGCAACTTGCAATGCTCCATATTTTCCTGGAAATCTGGAAAAACTTTTCTGGAAATGAAAAATCTTGTGAAAGCTAATGGCAAAATGCATGTGATTTTGAAAGTTGAAGAGAGTCTTCTCTATTTTTCAAAATATCGAAAAAATTTATATATGCTCGTGTCATGGCTTAAATATGTCTTATATTGGCTTAACAAGTATCCATGACCAGCAAATCGATCATTTATGATCAAGGGCTCAAGTAAAATGCAATGAAGTTATAATATGCATACACATTCGCTGTATGCATATTAGCCATCTTAACAGTGGTTTAGAATGTTTTGAAATATATCAAATACATGCATCATAAACACAGTTCAATTCTGGTTAAGTGAAGCACAGACTTTTGAGTACACAGTTGGATGTGCAGTAAGTTATAGAAAATCTATTAGCCTAAACATAAATTATCGAAATCGTGCAAAGGAAATTTCGTTAGTTAAACGGGTTTATTGTCTAAGAATGGCTAAAGCCACAAATGTCTAAATTATCATGAAGATTAATGATAGAGTACCTTCAGAATTTCTAAAACCTAAACATGACTTGGAAATTATAATAAACCTACCAGAGGGTAATTAAATTAACCCATTAAGGAATTTATGCATCTATGGCACTACAACCCCACGATGACTGACAATGGCATAAATTGATATTCACGAATATATTACGGAGCTAATCTAACTATATCAACATAACCAATGCATAATCTAACCATAACTAGAAAGGGGTCATATTTGAAACTATTAACAATTTCGACAATACTTGTACATACTTACATGATACCTACATATATACCTCATACATACATATAAGCAACGGAGGATATAACTATCTTGACGGAGTTGGCATAAATTGCGAATTTATGCCATCTTTAAAGATATGACTTCAAGACAAGAGGTTCCTCTACTTCAGTCAATGAGGAAATAATTCGTTTCTATTGTGTCTGTATTTATAGACCACGCATATAATGAGCAAATATCGGGTATATGTTTTGATATTGTGAATACAATTTGGGGCTAGCATTTTGAACAGCAGCAGCAGCAGACAATTGAGAGAGATGAAAGTTCCAAATTAATATCATATCTTAACATATTATCATACAACTACATATATAAACAGCTCAGCTAAGATTGGTGTCGATTTGTCGCTCACACATTTCGCGTTTCGTGAACGTTTGCTCAATGGCATCAGCTTATGCTGCAGCTTATCTAGCTATATTAACATTAATTTTCGAAATGTTGTACCTCGTTGCGACATAAGCTTAAGTAAAGACACCACTATACTACTATCCAGAACTCCGTGTCATGTTTGGTAAATTCGTGAATAATCCATAACTTTTGATCTTTCGTTTCTTTATTTTCTTTCCAAATACAAGCATTTTGATGATTTAGTAGACGACGCCGTTCTGGTAGACAAGGCAAGACTGAGCTAATACAAATGAATTTATTTAGAATTTTTGTCGCATGAAAATATATCAATAGAATTATCCTCCAGTAACAGTATTATCATGAGTAAACGAGTACCTTCCCATCGCCATTCAATACTTTGAGGTACCACACGCACATGCTTGTTGAGACACCTCTCAACTTACCCACGCATTCCACTCCCAATATGAGCAAACCAAGAAACATTATAGTAAAATGGAGGTAGAACACCACGAGAATGTTATCTCGCAGAGATATTTTCTTCGGATTTTGATTGCGCTTGGCTTTCTCAACCATATACTTCCACTCTTTAATCCTTTGAAGCCACTCGCCCCACTTCATCTCCAGACCAGATTCAAACAGAGCACGGAATTTGTTCATAAAGAGTTCCGGTGGAACGGGAATATTTGGGAAGTTCCAACTGGTGAACGTATGTCCAAATCTCTCCTTGCTTATTGTAACGTCCCTTGGGTCCTTCTTAGTTTTCAGATGGTAACTCAATAAATCCTGATAAAACTTTAGCAAATTTTGATACGTATCCAAATAGGCTATTGTGGTACATTTTGATAATTCCCTGTAATAATAACGTGAAGAGGACATTTCTTCCAATTCTAACTTGTTTCTGGGTCTGTAAAGTAGAGAGCTGAAACTCGAAACCTCGTCTTGCGAGAAGACACTTGCGTTTTGAATATGTAAAAATATATCTAACGTGGTTACCAAGGAGCTCCTTGGCAAGGAGCTTGGTGCAGAAATCTCCATTGGTTTAAAAATGTCGGGTGAAAGTGGCGAAAAGAGTGTGAACTTTTCCTCAAGAAGTTGCTTGAATGTGTCAACTCTGTCAACGTGAGTGGCTGGGGCAGTCAACTTCTGAATCGTTTTCGCTTCGTAGCATTCCTTCAAGACAATCAGCATCAAAATCCACGCTCCACAAATCAGCCTGAATTTATGAATGATGTTCGTTCCCTGCGTAAAGAGCATCGTGTAAACAACAGTAATCTCTCCGAATTGATCACCAAGGCTGCGGACTCTTCGTCCTTGCAAAGTGTTTAAAATGTATCCAGTGGCGAATGCAAATGTGATCAACGCGATCCAATTACCACGATCAAAAGCTCCAATAAATCCCGACACAGACACACTGTTCCATTCCTTTGTTGGGAAGCAGTGAATAAAGTGCATCGCATTTTTATAATTTGCCTTGAAATACATGTGACTGCTGGCATAGCTGTCGTCATGAATAAACGTGCTCGTGCCGAAGGCTCCAAAGTCGTAGCTGGATATGTTATAACTGGAATAGGCGATTGAAAGTAAAATTGACTCAGTGCTCGTGCTCATACTGCTCATGTTGCCTCCTTCTAAATAGCGTAGAAAGTGAAGGTTTTGAGGAATTGTGGTCGTCATCTGCTGCTCATATTGGAACACGGCGCTTTGATAGAGAGATATTGTTTGTGAGTCGGCATTGATAGGATAAACAGGAATGGAGGGATAATCCAAAACCAGCTCCCGTAAATACTCAAATTCTGGACAATTCCCTGCTTCAGAAATCCCACAAAAAATCAATTGACAATAATTTTCCTGATCGAAATACACCTCAATCCCGACTTTTTCGACAAATAAAGGTTTCCCAATGCCACGTTGCCATCGAGTACGGAACACCAATCCAGTGCGGGCAAATGCACTCATCAGCTGTTTCGGATGAGTTTCCCGCCAAAATAAATCCATTGCTGCAGGGATATCTACTCCGCCGTCTACTCGACGTTGCCAAACGCTCGGAGTTATCACGCTATTTGGCCGCTGGACAGTAACACGAAACTGGGGCGACATGGGACTGGTGTATGCTCCGCCCCATTCAGATTCCAGGCGGTAATCCCAAATGGGGTCAAAGAGGGATTGTGGCAGAAGCGATAGCTCAAGTTTGGTCGTCAAGAGTTGATGCCTGAACGCCCAAGTTTTACAAATTGGCGGCTGAACAAATAGTTGGACGGAGCAGAGTCTTCGCGGCGGCGGAGTGCTTCGAAAGTTAAACTCGTTGTTGCCCCAAGGAAGATATTCCGCATCAGAATAGCCAGCAGATGAGCCAGGATTACAAGCAAAATAGTTGTCGGGAATTGTTTCATGGCTTCCATAAGAATCCATGTAATCGTTCTTGCTGTTGAGTGCTAGCGACGATAGAATGAGAGGCTTTTTCCAAGGCACCAAACGAAAATCATTGTTGTCCCAGATTGCATTCACACCAGTCCACCAGATTCGAAAGGGTCCTGTCATCTAATTTGCAAATAAAATATTAATTTGACTCTATAATTTTGGAGTTTAAATTTTAAATTAAAATGTGCCATTGTTCCCCTACATTCAGAACCAATTTGAAGACAATTATGTGAATGGTGCACTCGGCGAATATTTCCAGTTGAGCATTTAAGTCGAGCTCGTTTGGGTCCACGAAGTGAACTATGTCAGGGTATGTCCAGTAGGGTCTCCACTCCCCTTCACTCCAAATAGTTGACATGGCTAATCCTTTGAGAAATTTTTGTTTCTAAGCCAATCCTTGATAATATTCAATTTTTTGAAAATGGCGATAGGGACTATGTCAGCGTAGTCTAATGTTGAGACGCAATTGCGCTGGTACTTTTTACGTAAACATGGCTTAAGGTAGTTCTTTCTATGTCTCAGGTAGCACTTTAATAATTAAAACACATTTTGAAGGAGTTTTGGTTGAGTTTGAGTAAGCAGCAGTTTCATAAGAGATAACCAATTGAGTACTTGGAATTGCTTTATTGTATTAGCTTAGCGGGATCCAACATTAAGCAAAATTAATGGATTAAATAAATTTAATCCTACACTGCCCATATGAAAATATTTGTGTCGAAATCTGCAGGAGTCGACAAAATCGAACTGCATAATTTATTATGCAGAGGATTTGCTTCCCATTTCTGCAGAAACTCTTCCTCTGATATGAAGAATCACAGCTAATACATACAATTATAATTATTAGCGATGACTGAATCATATCTGCCTTAAAAAATTGTTGAAATTTCTGCTGAATCCTAACTTGAATATGTCAAAGATGTGTAGAATCAAATATGCAGAAAAAATTGGTGACGTTTCTGCAGAAAATGTTAGCGACGACTCTGCAAACATAATTCGCAGGATACCCTTTTAATTATATAATTATTAATTACACCTAAATTTTGTCCCATACGAAATATTTCATCGATATGGATGAATATAGATGTAATTTTACATCCAACATCGTGCGAAATACTATGCTGACGATTTCGGCAGGATTATGCAGAATATTTTCGGCAAATATAACTGAACTGGTTTTCAAAAGTTTTACAATCAAATTAATTTTGCTCCGCTCATAGCATTTAAAATTAAGATTTTAATGCACAAATAGATTAAACCAGTCTTGATACACATAATGACGCTATTTGAAGCTTTTAAAAATCTTCCAGTTCTAATTACAATGGAAGCAAAACCAGTTGCTGTTTTCTAAAAGTACGGCGAGACGCGTGTATACGTTCCACATTAGCAACACATACAAAGTTTCTAAGTCCCGATTTGAACTATTTGCCTTGCAGTAGAGATGATATGATGACATGCGTGGAAGTTATTGTGATTAGAAAAATGATAAACTGCAATATTTGAGAATACTACATACCTTACGCTCGTGTATATAATTTCATGAATAATCCGTTATGCAGGCATGCCCCTGCAGCAAATTGGCGCCTTTTTATGCAGAAAACCTCCTGCATGAAAAGATCATGCAGAATTTACATAAAATTTTCTGCAGTAAAGGCGCCAATTTTGGACAAACCATTCATGCAGGATTCGACTAAGCAACTTCTGCATGAATTTCGATGAAATTTTCATATGGGTGATTAGCATTGGCCGAACATAAGAAAACTAAATCCAAGTACCCGAAAGAGATCTGGTGTTGAATTTGGTTTTAACATTTATAATGCGATTAATATTACCTTTCTTTCAAACTTAAATTGTATAACATCATCGTCATCGCATGCTCACGGGGAAATGTTCACAAAACATTCGTCCATGGAAAACATGCCAAAACCTAGGTTATGGCAATGAAATTGAATATCGAATGAAATCATGCAGCAGATAGCTAATTTTTAAATGAAGTTTTCAGAACCAAAAATATAAAAATGCGAAAACAATCAATTGCAAAGTCGTGACGATATTCCTAATGAACTTTTGTTTGAAACTTGCTAAGGTTGTTCAACACCGAACTGTTGCGTCCTGCCTGAGCGGCCATGCAAATAACATTCCAGAAAATATTCAATCGATACTTCACCTTCACATGCCCTCTAACCGCCAAAAACTCGTTCTTCGTCAGGATATCCATGTGCGTGCATAACATTTGCAAGAGCAAAAAGGCTTATGGTACTTCTTAATAAGAATTGAAACATATCCATGCATACATAAGAAGTTCTTATGTATGCATGGATATGTTTCAATTCGCTAATTAATCCCAAACATCACTTTAGAAATGGCTCTTATCAGAACTATCAAATCAAAACTGTTTATTACAGGCGGAATGGCAGGCAAAGCTTTTTTATATTCTTACGTACGTCAGAGCCAAGAGAGACGATCCCCGCTCTCAGAATATAATTAGGCGAAGTGCTCGCACCAGCAACCAGCTCGTCGTATTTCTTCGTAATTGTCGTAGAACTAAAACCCAGACAATATAACTGCTGTCTAAATGACGACACTGATATAACCGTCATCGCCATTTTCACGAAACCTCAGTTGAGAACGAGTTAAAATATTTTGGTTTCGGGATGAAATACTTCACCATTTATTAATTTAAACAATTTATTCAGTAAATATTCTCCAAGGATTAAAAATGTCGTTGTCATATTCGTTCTCAAACCCTGACTTCTTGGACTCCAACCAGCTGGACATTAACGCTCAACTGGACATATTCACCGAATGCACAGTTCACATAATATTAGGGTTAATCCGTTCCGTATTCATTTTTTTCCCGGAATGGCACCTCTTTTTAAATTTTTTGGCACCCCCAGTTTTT
>JAQFZW010004546.1:0-10102 GCA_034687055.1 Heteromurus nitidus
GCGATTAGCAACCACGCTGAAAATACAAAAGGATTCACAATTAGATGTCATTTTCTGTCACGGCACTGCATGGCATAGAATAGAATAGAATAGCAAGTTTATTCAAGTGACAAAGTACATAACATGATTAAACCATATTGTTTTCATGTACAAGTCACATTTAAAGAGAACAAAAAGTATCAGTCAAATATCCTAAGGTTCCATGAAACATTTTTGTCAAATTATCAAAGAGTTAGCCAGTTCATAGACTCGAAATTAGTAATTCAGTAGACAAAATTCATCCAATTTCATAAAAAGATATAAGTAGCAGAATGTGTGTGAATGTGATATATAATGCTTTGATTGATGGAGGATTTTAGGAATGCATACATAGAATGAAAGGGAAAGCGGTAGCTAATATGGTCGTCTTGCGTCCAAACTGCTCGACAAAGGTGCCTCCGCAGATTCCTCCGACTAGCGCACCAAGAGGTAACAAGCTTCCAATCCACGACGCCTCTCTACCATCAGGGTGAATGACTACAGTTGAGTTGTGTTCTTCGTTCATCGTCGGTAACGCGGTGGATGTGTATGCAGATCCAAATCCAATAATCATAGACCCTAATGATACTGCTATGGCTGCCAGTACCTGCGCACGCAAGAAAATTGTAAATTATTATTCCGGATGCCAATCAAATTATTTACAACTTATCTATCAGCAGACTACTCTAGATCATATTTGCGACATTCATTTTGACGCTTTAGAAATTTCCACTGGAATATGTTCGTAATGTAGTGTGAGTAGTGTAGATTTGTCGCAGTCATATGATAGTTACAACTGCGAGTATATGCTGGCTGCACAAAGCAGGTTGAATTCTTGATGACCCGTATATATGACGAGTGATGACATGTCATGCTCTCTGCTTGTTGTCAATCATGGTATCCTCAGAATTCTTCTGCTTAGCTCTCCCCAACCCAATCATCATCTTCATGACTCATGCGACTGTCAACTGATAAGGCTAATTAATTGGCAGGATGATACCTCGCTCTATCAAGCATTCTGAGTTGAACACTGACCGTGCTCATGCCTGCTTACAATCTACGTCATTGTTCTAACAAATCTACCTCGCAATGTCATGCATCTGGAGGATTTCTTATTC
The DNA here is from genome assembly GCA_034687055.1 of Heteromurus nitidus. Classification (NCBI taxonomy): domain Eukaryota; kingdom Metazoa; phylum Arthropoda; class Collembola; order Entomobryomorpha; family Entomobryidae; genus Heteromurus; species Heteromurus nitidus. The sequence continues at coordinate 1,137 of JAQFZW010004546.1, forward strand.
TGTTATTCAATGTCAAAATTCCTGGAAATGTACAGCGATCTCGTCGCAGTTTTTCACAAAGTGACGAGTTTGATTTGGTTTACAAATTGCGACTTGTTTTCTATGAGCAAACAAACGAACATTTTCCTTAATTGTCAGGTTGCTTTGCATAAATTAGCTTATTATTCTCTTGTATCAAAGTTATGAGAAATATGCAAAGTTGGATCGAAAAATACATTATTCAGGGTCGCCTGAAATCATATCTGTCACCATAAGCAAAAAGATTATATTATGGCATGATGTGACAGAAGGATATTATGTATGCCTCAGCACTTTCATCTTTGTAAAGAGCGATTCTGATTTTACTGGACCAAAAGTAGGAGTGTCCAGACCCAGTCTCGAAACCTAATTCGATGAACGTTAATTTCATGGATGCTTTTCTGCTGACTTCGAATGCGATGAACGCAGAACAAGTTTGATGAATGAGATTCTCAGATTAAAACTGTAAAAAGCGCTTATGACAAAAAATGAGACATAGTTTTTATATATTACACTTGTCACAATATTATTAAGACTGATGATGTGATGATAATAATGTCCGCACATGATGACAAGTGTTGTGATTGCTCCGTCAGTCACACATTACGAGCTTCAGTTAAATTCGTTTGTTAGTTTAGTTCATATTTGCTTGCTGCGACATGCTCTGTCGGGCCTTCCAATTTATTCGCACTTCTGACCACTCCAATTTCATCACTCAAACCACAATTATTCATTCATTTCTGTCACATTTCATCATAATCTTGTTCGAGTTATGCTAAAGATTTATGATTTTTCTTGTTGAATTATATAGCTTTAGCTATAGAACCACATCTGTACAGCCATTTGCGACTGGATTCGCGCTATCCGATCGATGAACTCGAAACTTTCGAGTTCATCATTAATTGCTCCTTTCGAGTCGAAGCAATAATTTGTGTAATACAAATATCTTATCGAGTGTTCCCAAGATCGGGTCTAAAATGCTCATTAAAAATTAGAGTACCTTAAATAGGCGTGACTTATGTTACACAGAGCAATAATTTACCTGTGAGTATGTGCATTTAGCCTTTTCTGGAAGCCCGGTGGTCACCGCGATGGGAACCTCGAGGTTGCAATGAGTATCTGATCGTAAAAGCATTTTGATCTACTTTTCTCCGAATCTCTCTTTACACAACTACGAGCACACCGGAAGCCCGATTTGGGAGCTGTTCAGATCACACGCGGTGTGCACGTACAACAACACAAGGAAAGCGCGTGTCTGCAAAGTGGTCACCTCTTCTAACACTAGTTTCGTCTTACGGTTACGTCACCTTGCCACCACTGCTCACATAATACAAAACAATGTGAAGATTGGAGTATAGCCAAAACGTGTGGTCGAAGTCCTCAATGGTAAACTTGCTTGACAATATTTGAGTTCACATTGAAATATGGCAATGACTCTTACTCCTCTCTACAGCAGATTTGTGTGAAGAGTGCCTGGAAGCACTAAGCCTTTCCTTTTATATGCACTTTATCTTCAGATTTTGAGGAAACTCAATTACACTTGAAACTAGTTGTATACAGTTTAGATGAGAAAAATCCAGAGAGAATTGATATGAAAAGGAAGTTCGAGGGGAAGGATTATTGAACAAGTAATTCTGGAAATGAGTGAGATGAATCTTAGATTACAAAGTGACTGCCAAGAGTTGAAAAAAGTGTGATTCGTACGAGATTTGGATACTGACTGACGCTATTTTCGAACTCGACTCACACTTTTTCATGACATGACTCGTATTATATATGAGCACGCTTTACGCATTTGCAGAACGCTTGAAGTGTATAGAAAAATCGAATGGAGAAAATATTTTTTTAAACGGCTGTGTATGTACATATCAGCTCCGACAAAGTTTTTTCTCTCAATTTGTCACAGGATGATCATGTTGAGGATCATGCACGCATTAACAATGAACCAGAATGCTTCAACCTTCTCCAATGTGACTTTCTGTAGCTGGTATGAATGTAGGCAAATAAATGTATCCGATATACATATGTATGTTTACAAGATACATAAAATTTAACATCTCAATAATCACCATTAAATCATCATGATAGACCTAATTTCACTTGAGTTAGTTGATCCAAGTCTAATATCTCTTGGTGCAAATGAATTCAAAGGGAAACACGATTTCATTTTGTAGATGAACTAATCTATATATTGACGCATGTAGTAAAGATTATGTTTCTAATATTTTTGAGGAGGGATGCGCTTTCCATCCATTCACCACGAACGAGAATATATATAAGCATATATATCCAGCTATTTTATACACTTGTACATTTTTCTATATTAACCTTTCTTATCATTAAGGATTTCTTCTGTGACGTGATGAGATCATGATTTATGTCAGTGATGAATGGTGTTCAGAATCTTACGACTTGCGACCGTTTACTTTCCGTTTAACAACATTGCGAACAAGTTCTGAGTATCACACGACACATCTAATATCGCTTACTTATTCTTGTCAGAGTCCTTTTCATCAGTTTCATCCATTTCGATAAACTATTCATAATTATGATATAATTTACACATGCACAAAGATATGAAACTGACGAGTCCCTGAATGTCTTCATGAGTGCTAAGAATGAGACATGTTTTTACTCCAGTTTTTATGTCTACGAATGAATATGGAATTGTCGTGGTCTCAGACCGCTGACCTTGACCCAGTCGAAAAACGGAGAACGCCACTGGCGTGATTTCTTAATTGCATTTAGAGCCTTCGTATGAGCAACGTTAAAGTGGTGTCTAGTTCAGTCCAAGCTGAGAGCACGTACAATACACATTTCCCTTGTTCTAAATCGTAAATACATGTAATGATTTAATCATAATTTGGAATGATTCTTATTTGTCGTTTAGCCTTTTACATGTTTGCTTTCACAAAAATTCCACTTTTTAATATTTTACAACATTCAGCATTGAAAATTGATTTGAATTGAAAGTTATCTATCGTGGTATGATATGATGTCACTGTTCACTTTTGCTTGTATGTTAGTTTGTATTTATTTAATCAAATTGAAAAGTTAACTTTCTCCCGTCAAGAAACAATAACTGCAGTAGAACCCCTAATTTCAGTACAGCCAGATTGGCCAGCATGTTGTTTGCACTCTTGGACCTTAAATGGTGACATCCGTTGGCTACCAAACAAAGGAAACTATACTGTCTGCATTAACATTCCAACATTTCCAGTTGTTTGGAAAAATCGAGTTAAATCTCAACAAGTTCATCAAAATATTTTTCGTCTTTGAATGGAATATGCCCAATCCAAGACAGTGTGTACAGTCCATTCGTTTGATCCTGCCTTTCACAATAACGTCATCGCAAAGCGGTAAAATGTGTCATAATCCCATAAAAATTATACCTATTACCTATTAGTTCATAATTTCCTATCAAGTGTTACGCGGAGTTATTAGGTGTCCTGTGTTCCACACACGTACATAGTTGAAAAGTGCATGGAGATTTTCTGAAGGTGGAATTTTTTTTAAAGAGAACTTGTGTGGTTCATAATCATACTCAAGCAAAATGGTACACAATCGGGTTGAGTTTGATTACCATACATATCCAAATAAGTATGTCTTTACATGTGAACACATGAATGGATAAAATGTATGAAACACACATGAGCTGCGAAAAATGAGCGATAAACTCACAGTTTCAGTCAGTAGCATACCCTTTCTATCCAGTTAACTCGTCGAATTCGACTAGTTTCTGAACAAATTCGAAATAATACTCGATTCTCAACGAAGTTTGATAAGAATTTCTGATTTGATGCTTTAAACGGAGCGGAAATACATTGCTATTAGCTTAGTAAATACATGTATTTTATATATAAGTATTCACGAAGGAATAACCATCCCGTTTTATATTACGTTTGGTTTGTGTGCATGTGGGATTAAGGAGCACATGCGTCATTTGTTGTAATCTAGTTATATTGGGATTCGTCTTTACGTCTTCAATTTCCATTTAACCATCCTCATCTAAAGTGCCTTGAGCAAACTACATACACACATGACACTGCAAGCTAATATTGTGCTTTGTATGATTGAATATTAGAATGCCTTTTGTGTATAGTTTATCCTGAATATATATTACATCGTCATTTTTTTAAATACTTACCCGAAATTGCATATTACACTTTGAAAGAAAAAATAAGGACGTACGTCTACCTTTCATCGTAAGTTTTCTTTAGCAGCAAATTAATCGTCCGTATACGCTAAACGTTTTCGACTGGCAATTTATTGCATGCAATATCGCCTCTAGTCAAGATATAGTGCGCAGCAATTCATTGCTAATTGATGGTGCTTGATTTTTTGCAAAAAAAAGTCGATATTTGATTTGGTAGAGAGGTCAAATCGATAAGATAATAAATGCAATATTACAAATGTACTTTCTGTACTCGTACATAGACGAACATCTTCACCATCTCCATTTCTTCTTAAGTAGACACTTGGACTTGATGTCAGCAGACAGCAGCAATTATACCAGTGTGCATCGTTATTGCTTTAATCTGCATAGTGGAGAAATTTTATATTCTTTGGAAACATGTATCTACGAAGCACACCAGCTTCTAGAGAGAGGTGACGGCAACCTTTCCCTGAATTTTCCTTGTACGAACCAATTATCGTAATTGATAGGGTTTTGCCTAATATCTGAGGGTGTGTATGTCTATCCTGAATTCTTATTGGTAGAAAACGAGAAATATAATTGTACATTTTTACGTTTACTAGAAACATTTTTCGCGTTCGTCTTTGTCTGAAATTTATTTTCAAGCGTTTTATCGCTGGGCGTCAATTGCACAAATAAATTATATGGTGTGAAATGTGAAAAGATATCGTTGCGTAATGAAAATTTGCCCAGTCTGATTTTTAAAAAAAATGAGAAAATAAAACGTTATAACGTGTGTGGATACATGTTTTACGTTTGAGCAGAATTGCTTAAATATTGTCGGGATTTACGTTACATACACGTTACATAACTAATTGCACTTTTGCGAGTTCAAACGGGACGAAACAACGTTGTTGAGACCTCTTATCGTTTATTAGTGTATTTTCATTTACAAATTTAAAAACTTGATAGACATTGTATTGAAAATTATTGCAGTCAGTCATGTCATGTGTAAAAACCAACTGTAAATGCTTTGCCTGCAAAGAAGCCAAATGGTTTTGGTTCAGTTTGTGCGAATCTAAGAGCAGCAAGTGATGGGAGACCGTCATTTAATTGTTTAGTCATAGCCCTTTCCTTGCTTGTGGAAACTTGCCAAATTCTGAACTCACAATCAGTAAACATATATGCAGTGTTGTATTGGTCCACAATTTTAAAATAACACCAAGATGCATCATGAGCTACTTCCCATACCTATTCCGCTGACCTTCCGTATGACAAGTAAACAACAACAGAAGAGTTGAGTCGTGGCCTGGCGTAATGAACGTATTAGGATCTCATATGAAATCATGCGATATCTTTTGCGTTGTGCCGTTTTTGGGGTTCGTAATAACGTATAACCATCAGCTAGGTATTATTGACAATTTACAGTCCAAAGTGGCGAGACATTCTTACCTGTGGCCAGACTCTTGATGGAGCAAAGATATCGTCAGAAATGTTATCAGATTTTTCTCCATTCTGTATAAGTATTTTGATAGGAGCTTTGCTGTCATTGATGAGATGAGGTGGTTCTAATACAATACTGGAGAGAACATCTTTGGGCATGCAGGCACCCCAAGCTTGCGATTGCGATGTGATTGTATCTCCAGGCGAGAATGTGGTTGACTGTGTCTCCTCATCTGAGGATGCCCCATTGCTGTCCGAATTTGGAAGAAATGGCGTCTCAACGTCTGTGCCGTTGATAGCCAGAACGTCGTCCAAATTGCTACTGCTATTGTCGTGATGTTCGCCGAGTGAGTTGGATTCACGGGAGAGAACTCCCATTTTGTGAACGTGTGGGAGAAAATACGGCCTAAAAGCTTTTGTTTAGCTTTGGCTTCTCTGAAATGATCTTCAGGAGAAACAAAACTTATTTCTGCGGTAGAGTGTGTGCGGCTTGACTTCACTTTACACTGTCAAATTAACAGAAAATTAACAAATTATTTTACTTGATGTGCAAATGTCTCTTGCATAATATCCAATAGGAAATTATATAGTGCGTACCTGGCGAAGATTGTGACAGGACTGGAGGTTGGTAGCACATGTAATATGGTTTCCGTTCCCACGTTGAGCTCCAAAATGATGTACCGTGATCTAGTTTTCTCCCTTCGTTGAAGTCCGTTGTAGGCTGCACGCTTTTGAACTATATTTCTGACTCACGTGTGGTTGTATGCGTATTGCGAGACGATCCTTTCCTTCGTTGCAAGTTGCAATTGTACACGGCGTATAGGGAGGCGATCGGGTTTCTGCTCTTGCAATGTTTCCCGTAGTCTGATGGCCTTGGAGTGTCTGGTGGTGTGACCTGAAGCTGCTCGTGTTACTATATATGCCACCTGTTATATGTACGCGTTTCTGCTTCTGTTACCCGCTAGGATCTCCATATAGGCTTGTGACGTGGAATTCCCCGAATTGTATGGCCCTAATTCTGTCGTCACCTAAAATAGAAGAAGTTAAGAGTTAACGAGGGGATAACAGGCGAATACGTTGCGCTTATAAGCAATTCGACAAGTATCATTATGTACTGGGTGTAGTACGTTTCATCGTTTGCCCTTCAGTTATCAAATCGATTTTTATGTACCATAAAGACAAATGTATGGTTTTCAGTCAGTTCAGTTCTATGTAGTTATAATAAATGCATCATGAAGCAGATTCACGACACGTGTTTAGATTAGAGAAAGGAAAACGGAATATAATGTTTATAGAAAGTAAGTCTTGTTCATGGAATCTATACGTACATAAAATTTTGAAATCAAGCCGATTGTGGAATTCAAACATTTCATTCCGTCTCCTACATGGCTGACATTTTTACTTGTTTACAGAGAACAAGTTCTGGACTGAACCTCATCTGCGCTCATGACTTTCTGATCGCATCTGTCATTAACACGTTTCGGTCTAATTCATTTTTCAAACTGAATTGAGTGGAGTGTATTATCAAGTTTTCCTTCCAGTCAGTCCAGTCAACCTAATTAGAGAAAAACCATGACTTAATTGATTCAGGAAAATGATCCAAAGAAAGAAGCATTTGTGTTAGTCTGTTAAAAATGTTCATATGCCCAACTCAAGCAGAAAAGCATGTGGGTCTACTATTTTTTGCCTCAGTATTTTTGTCTTTTCCTCTTGTACTAAAAATGGATCTTTAAAAAACCAGATTGTACTAACCAGAAGTGTTTTCAGAGAACGACAGAAATGAGTATATTGTGGAGGTAGACGAAAACTCAGAATTTAAAAGTCACAAAGAGTCAGTTTGTCAGTCAGAGTCAGAACATATTTCACAATAATTTTGATAGTAGATATTTCTTGTAAAAAGTGAGCACATGTTCATGAGATGATCTGAAATTTTTAAATTTGCAAGGGAATAACAAAGCGTGTGCTTTTATTACTTACATCAAACGAACTTTTGTTTTTCAACCAAAATCCCACATTACATTCACAGCAAGTTCAGAGTGGTCTACTAATGTTGAGTAAAGTGAGTCCATATACAAGTGACAAGACATTCTTTGCAGATAACTACATGCTCATGCAAAATGCTAAAAGCAGTAACTTTTTATCTATGCTGTACTTTTGACATATGTACTATCAACTATACGTTATCGTGAATCCAACTCCAAGTGCAAAAGACCTCAGACAAGGAAAACGCAATGGAGTTCTCTGATTTCGCTAGGGATTCGTTCGCCTCTGCAAGTCCAGTTCAAACAACTCTTTCAGTCGTTCACACGGCCTACGAATGATCACACCACTTACACGAGCATTGGGAATTATGCTTAGCTGGAAGAAACATTGTGCTGAAAAAGTGGGTCATTTTGTACCTAAATCTACGAGCTGAGTGTGCACAATGCTAGTGCGATTGCGATAAGCACTGAGCATACACAATATCGAGAAATCATATGTGAGGAAACTTCCTTTTCTGCTACTATTGAGTTTGAGGGGAGCTAAACTTTCCTTTACTCCTAGACTAGACACAGCCTTCAGATTGAAACCTTTTGGTACTTTTCCCTTATGTACGCGTGCGCTATTATTAACAAAGAAAAAACTTCCATTTTATCATGATGGGATGAGTATAGTGGTTATGTTGCCGCCACTTGGCTGATGCAAGAAATAGCATAACAAGATTCGACTGTGGCACTTTTTCTCAAGAACTGAACTATGAAAAAGGGTACTATATGAGAGAGAGCTTATATAAGCCTTGCGTGCATGAAAGGTGGTAACCGAATGAGATCGTAGACCTTTTGGTCTGGTTTTTCCACTGTCGCTAACTTTCATTCGGGCTGTTTCGGTTATATGCTAAGGTTTGCAAAAGCGAACTCTGCAGACACCGGCAAGACTCCAGATAGTATCCGCATGTGTGCAGAGGCACAGTATTAGGGAGAGAGGGAGAAGCATGTGAAAGGGGCATGATCGGGAACGGCACATCGTACTGCTAGTTCGGTTTTGCTGACTTCACAAAGCCAACTGCAAGTGAGCTTTGTGAGGACTACGGCAAAAATGTCGTCATCATTTCCACCAAAGAAGGATAAAGCACATGGGATAAAATGTGGGAAGAGGAATGATGGAGGATAGGAGAGACCGCGCTAAAAAGATGTGAAGCCCAAAGTGAAAGTCGTTTGAAAGGTAGACATGAGCACTTATACTCACTCACTTAAGAGATAACAGATAAGGTCTATCATAATCAACTAATTGGGGCACTATGAAACAGCAATAATTTAGCTAGCTTAACTAAAAAGGTTAATAGGCGAACGGGGTAGAGGTCATGGATTCAATGGCATTTGGGATGGCATGT
>JAQFZW010004547.1:0-10095 GCA_034687055.1 Heteromurus nitidus
TTTTTTAAAGCAAGTATGGAGGGATGCAGAGGACACAAATTCCCAAATGTTTATGATAGGTAATGCAACAATATTATGGACGTTTGATTATCCTCTGATGGTGATCATTATTGTTGCAGTTCGCACCTTAACCCGAAGTGTATTGCGTATATACATGAGGGTCGTTATATTATGATAGCACTGCTTCATTATATCTCGCCATTACAATAACTTATAACTTTATACCTTTTTGATAATAATCAATTTAAACTTGCTGAGCAACCTTAATTTAGGTACTCTCAAGGAAAATGATGGTTATTTGCTTGCAACAACGACTTGCAGACACTATTATTTCGACTGGCGACTCGCCTCATAAAAAAGAGCCTTGCAGGTCTGCAGGTGTATATAGCGTACACTACACACCAGACTGCATTTTTTATTGCTTGTCTACCTCGTGATACGGGTTCCTGGTGAACATTCATCATTCTGCTCGTGCTATTAGCTAATAATTTTATCGATTCAATCAGCATCACGAAGTAATTATGTTTACATTGATGGTACTAATGTTCTTCCGACCTCAGTCAATATACTCCACGAATATAGATGGGATAAGCTTATATAAGTGCATTTATGTAGAGATTTTGGTGAAGATGGGAATTCTGTATAAGGATTTCGATTTCTCCATCTCATGCACCCAGACTTTTTTCTTTCATCAGGTAACATTTTGTAATATTCTTCCTTCGTTCAAAATGAACTCTAGCTCTTATATAAAGAAATTGGATTTATATAATCATCAAAGCATTACCCAATTTAAATCAGATTAGGTTTGATACCAAATTTTGTTATGCAGAATGTAGACTTTGAAACTCTAACATGGCCTTTTACAAAATCAAGAATTCTAGGAACTCGAAAGAATAGAGAATGCGTGGGAATTACATCCGATGATGATTGTAATCTTCATCTTTGGTGTATTAGGCAAGTGATGGGCGTACATGTATTTGTACAATCGAAATTGTGTGCACGTATTTCAAAAGGATTCTCATGACTTTTTCAGCGATAATTTGGTGTGTTGTAAGAGAGTTGATTACAATTTTATTACAAGTTTTTACAAACCTTTGTACATGTAATATTCATTATCGATACAAATATGATCATCTTTCAACAAGTAGATTCGTTTACTTGTAAAGAATGAATTCATCCTTTGATTAAGATGTGATGATGTCTGTTGTGCTTTATATCCATTTTGGTGTGTTTAAATATGCTCAATGTTTGTACATACCCAACACTAGCCATGACGTCCATCATCACCAATTTCTAAAGTGCAAACGGTTGGTGCATATGTTTGAGCTGTTTCTGCTGCATGAATGCACAAAATGCATCTGTCTGTAGATCATAAACACTTCACTTAACTAATGGAGTAAGTTTCAGATACAGATTGATACAGACACTTCTGGGTTGTGTGCATCATCACTTTTCAAATCTCATGAAAAAAGGTTCATGCAATGGTCGGTCGCTTGTTTAAAATATGAAGACGAAGACAAGACAACCTATCCTATATTGCCTTCCCCAGTCCCCGAACTGAAGTTTCATTCAAAGCTGATTTTTTGCAAATAATAAAAACAACACGAATATCGGAAATCCCTGAATGATTCTCTTTGTACGTATAGACTTTGATATAAGGGGAAAGTTTTGCTAAAGCTGCTTTATGTAAACGAATACAGAATAATAATATCGAATGCAAATACGTTTGGTATGAGATTGAAGCGAAGAGTGAAGACATGCAGTGAAGAGTTTACCATCAAAAAGTGATTTTCAGTCATCATATTCTCATTGTATTACGATAGCCTCGCCTCTCTCTCCCACAACATACAAGATTGCACATCAAAAGTTAGGAAAATTGGGAACTGTGTTTTGAGCGAGCTGAATCATTCACATGTCATATGCACACTCTCAAAAAATTTACCTTTTTTTATTTCACACTCTCGCAAGTGAACCACCACATCATGATGATCAAGAGAGAGACTCTCCTTTGAGGAAAGAAACATGTAAAACAGCAGGCACAAAAATGTAGTTATAAAAGCATTGAGTGAGAGCCAAAGGGCTTTTCAATATTTCATTGTGCAAAAATGAAGAAAAAAAGTTAGGTTTCCGCCCTACAGCTGTGTGCAACATTATATACGAACCAAATCTCAGTCAAATATTTACCAAGTGGAACACGTTAAAAGATATTAGTGCTCATCATAAAGTTGAAAGTAAACAGTACGAGCTTCCCAGCCTCGTTTGTACAATGCATGATTACACTGATAATTATATTACAATACAATGTGTATGAGTGTGCAATAGTACAGATGCAGCTCGATCTCCTCTGGGAGCATATAGTGCGGTTTGCTCTTTTCTGCATTCTCAATCTCAACTCTTCGAAAGAAGGAACTTGAAACGGATACAGAGATACTATTCTGATCCACACACACACTCAGATTTTCTCTCGACAGACTGTGGAGAGAATGCAGTTTTATTTGTCTTTGATGCAGTCTTCAAACTCTTGATTACAAAAGGTTTAATCAAGCTTGCCAAACGAACGACAAAGGTTCCTTTGACATTTTAAGGAAATTGTGCACCCTGATATCGTGTGTTTAGTGTGTAAAGTCTACGGCGGATACGTTGTGGTAGAAAAGTTTGTACGCACAAAATGTGCGTTTCCATTCAATATTTTCCAGAGGGATATACATACGTACTCGATTAAATTTGCACCGGTGAATATCTGAGATAAAATCTGCAAAGGAGCTGGCATTTGTCACCCGCAGACGTAAAATGTTGTTTGAAGTGCTGTAGGACTGCGGAGCACCTTCTTCGCTAATGAAGAAAATTTGTGTTCTTGTCACACGTTTTGGAATTTGGAAACTTGTTAGAGAGAAGTGAAATTACGTTGATAAAATGATTTTCTCACGGCAATGTGAGTTCATTGCGGAGTCATTTATTTGCGTCTTGTGGAACATAAGTTAAAAGTAATATTGAAGCAGTGTGTGTATAGACTTTTGTCATAAACAATTTTCATATGAGGTCCTTCAGACCATGTCTCGCGTCATTGATTTCGTTGGCAGCCTCCTGAGGTGAAATCAATTTAACACACACCAAATAATTTTTAAGTGACTACTGTGCTCATTGTTCGTATTGTTTCACTCGCCCAAAGAACTCGTATTCTTTAGTTTGTTACAATAGTGGTTTGTTTACGGTGGGTTATCAGTTTGTCTCACTTTGTGAGAGAGTTTAGTTATCTTATCACCGACTCTGACTGGAATTTTTATTCTATATAATTGGTTCCGGATTTAAGTTCACATTATCGCCTATCAACTGTGAAAGTAGTTCATCAAAAAATTTATACACACCTATCGTTCCTGCTTTCATTGAGGTTTCACAAAAATGTCGGAATCCACAGGTAAATTTGCTGTCACATATATCGCACATGTATTTCTGCGCAGTGGTTTCATTACCAAAGTTAATGTATCTTTATGATTTATTGCATGAATATTTGGTCGACATAACCACATCACATGTGAGGCACTAAGGCAGTATAAAATATTATCACCTTTTTTCGTTATCTCTACCCGGGCATAAACGTTGACAGGTTGACAAATAGTTGACGCTCCACACCATATCATCACCAACACGCACATGTCTTAATCCACGTTCATTCTGGGTTGTAGGGTCGGTCGGTCGGTCGCGTCGCGTGTGTCAAGAAAACTAACAGAGTGCAGATTTTTACTCGAAGGCATTTTGTCGGCGCTTGTAAAATTTAACAAAGCGTGAGCCACACTCATTTTCTGTCGGATTACTTCAAAATATATATATTTATATGTGTTTCTCAAATGTAATGTAAACTCAAGCAGAAATCATGTCCACAGGCTCATTTCGGTAAAATACACGTTTTCTCTCAGTCTCCCCCTGTGACAGTCGACATTGGAAAGGAAATGTTCTCGTTGAGCTACATTTTTATTATTGAGAAGACAATGCATAAATAAAATGAAATCCTCATCTTCTGAAGTTAACATTTTTTTTTGTTTTGATAAAGAGGAAAAAGTAGGTAGCGCTATTGAATTGGAATAAGTTTTATTCGAGGAGAAAATCTAGGGCACAGAGGACAGACGGACGAACTGAATGAAGCAACTCATTGGCTTTGCATATAATTATTTTACACAAATGCAAACTAGTTACAAACGAGCGGGCAAGGAAATGAAGAAAAAAAGTATCTATTAACAAAGCGAGTCGCATAAATTTGAAAATTTTCTGTCGTCGAAGTGCTTCGTCATAAAAATGGAATATATATTTATATCTGAAAATGATACTCATCACACGTACGACGAAGATTACAATGGATTTTGTTGCAGACCCAAATCAGAGTAAAGGAGTGATATATCAAAAAAGTAAATTGAAAAAACTTCATGGGTCATATATGTATACAGCAGGTATTTTACTCATGAATGCATATATGTACACATTTACAAAGATAATAAGATGAATGAAATGAAAGGTTAAAAAATAATGAGATCCGACGGGTTTGGGATGTGTTCTTTTGTTGCGATGAACATATACTCATATCGTATGTATATGCCACCATGAGATCAACATGTTTATCATTATAATGCAAAATGAACAACAGAGCATAGCGCATCACGTCCCATATCACATCAGAGAGCAACAGGAAAGAACAACATGATCACTCATGAAAAGTTGACATTTTCAGTTTGCTCGAGTCGTAGTTATTTATTCAGTATAGCACGCGTGTGCTACAACTTACAACTACAAGCCCTCATCGCACTCAGAACAGAAGGGAAGATGATTGCTTTTAGTAAGGACATGAAGATTTTATTGTAATGAGAAAAAATTGCGATAGCGAACGATAATCTTTTAATCTTCGTATATAAGCTCAACAGCAGCCTCCATCATCTTCTTCTCGAGTATCTGTTTCCCTTTTAATAACGCAGTTGTTGAAAAACAAAGTAAAAAAAGCATTAGAAAAGGTTGTCATTTTTTCCTGAATTATTTATAAACATGTAGAAAGAGCACACTCCTTTCTTGTCGTGCTGACTGGAGTTATTAAATTTTAGTTTAAATGAAGTTGGACAAGAAGAAGCAAATAATTTTATATTGACGAAAGGAATTATTGGTTGTCGAAAAGATTGCAATCTCAGCACGAGCAGCATCCAGTCATTCATAAAAGGGATATGGCAAGCGGCCTGATGAAGATATATTCTTCAAATTAATGTCGTTGAGGATGGCGCATGCATACTAAATAATATGGGAAGCTCAACGGTGACTTTTGTGAGAGTGGTTTTGTGTGGACTGCTTAAGTGAGTTGCTCCTCTTGTAAGAGGAAATTTTCATGAAAAACTGCTAGCATTCTCAGTGTTTCGTATTAATCGTATTTCTCCACTTTCTTCTCTCCGTTTCTGGAGGGCAACAAGTTGTGAATGGGAAATAGGAAAGGTTATAATATGTACTGGTGTCCTTCGTGTGGACGTGGACTATATATAGACCTCGCCACAAGTTAGATTTGAATGCTGCGGTTTTTATTCGAGTTATGAAAATTATATTACTTGTGTCGTGACTTGTCTCGTCCTCCACAAGAATCATCTTCTTTCTTCAAACGGATAGAACTACGATGATGCTGAGGTAAGCTTTTGTGGTTGACGGAGATATTTCGCTTTTCGCAAAAGGAAAACTCCCTCAGAAAATTTGCGGGGATATACTGTCAGCATGACTTTGTGTCATGATGTGCAGTTTCGTTGTCGTGAATGATGCTCCAAATTAGTTTCGAAAGACTTGAACTTCGCTATCATCGGACGAGAAGAGCATCACTTTCACTTTCAAAGTAAAACTTGTGTGCTCGCTCTCTTTTATCGTGGAATGTTCATGTGACACGACGGTGTGACTCAAACTCGAGAAACTTTCTTTGGTTCGGTCCGTCGTTCGTCCGTTCCTTGTAGAATGCAGCAGGGGTTGTACGTAGTAGTATTTTATAGTGTCACTTTTGCATGTCTCCAGTAGATCGTGAGACTCCTCGCACAACTCAACCATTGGATTGACGTGTCCTGGAAAATCTAATTTGTAACTGTATTCCACTTGCTTGGTGAAGCGAGTGAATGAGAAAGTCCCACACAACCAATTGCTAGAGACACGCTCTCTCTGTCTTTTTTATTAATCAAAAGACTTTCCCTCCTCCCTCCAGTACCTTTTCCATTTCCTTTTTCCACTCATCTTAATTGCGGAGAACGTGGACGGTTATACGCAGTCAAGAGTGCTCTCTTTAATGTCGCTCTCTTGTTGAATGAAATCTGATAATTTCACCAGCTAATTTCGCCTCCTTTCAACCATTTTCCTCGAGTTCCTTAGAATAAATATACACACAATGTTTCTTTTGGCATGAACGGGAAAGGAAAGTGAAGTATAAACGCTGTAGCGCTACGTATCTAAAACTCATGAGCAGGAGGCAGACGCATGGTAAAAGCACATGTTTCAGTACTTACGCGTATTTTATCGTGGAGCACAGGACGTAATAAAATGCAGAGCGTAGTGAAAATATATATATGCAACTTGCGTGAGTGAGCCTACTACTATTTCCCCCAACCAGAATTCCAAGCAAAGTTATGCTCATTTCCACTGGAAGTGCTAGTGATATTATGGTGGCTTTGGTGCTACTTGATGATAAGTGTTCAAGAAGAAAATAGATTATTATGATGTTATTAAAGTTATGCTCGCCCAGTCATAATTTCATGGTTTTCGCTACAAAAGTAATGATAGGCAGGCCGTGACATGGATAAAGTTTAACACACAAAATAAAACGGGAAGAGTGAGAGAGGGAAAGCGTATATGAATACACCACCACGCCATTACAGAAACAAACAGACAATAAATGACGGAAACGGAGCTCATGTACAAACAAGCAAATGAAATTCCTTTAGATGGAAGTGACTCAAGGGATTTCGCATCGCTCGCCCGAGGAACACACCATTTATGATCGATTACGAGTGGTGGATCATAATTTTCGTCATATGACAAAAAATAGCTCTCGCCTTCATCCCGTCGTCGTTGCAAGCGGTATTCTACTACTACGATGGTATGTGGATGTGCGCTATTATTGAGGCAATTCACCACAACCTTCAATAAATCCAGTGATCATCAGTATCAACGGTTTTTAGAAACTCATCATCTTCCATTATACTTGTGCTTCTCTTGACAAAATATGCTGGCTACACACAGCAGAACAGAACACATATGTTGGTCATTGGAGAACGCAGAAATTTCCCCTTTTCTCGGAAATTTTTTTCGGGTGCATTCCATTCAAGTCGACTTGATTGAGTAAAAAGGATTGCGTATGCCCGCCCCAAAATACGATTGTAAGCTGCGAACATATTATCCCATAAAATGAATATTATGACTGCAAAACAAACAGACGTTTTCAAAGAGCCAATATTCCGAGTTTGGACACTCTCCACGTATCAGCATCGACGATTCCATGATGAGCATGCGATTTCTCCGCAGTCTTCATAATTGTAGCCAGTGAAGCACGTGTGTGCGTGTGCCTCAGATACATTTTCAGTTGGCTGAGTTTTGATTTGCGTTTTGCGTGTATTTCAAGTTTTTTCCGAGTGCAGCAGTTACATATATTACATACATATATACTACATCAGTGACTTTTTCTCTCTCTCTCTGTGAATGTCGATTGAGGCAATTCTGCACATCTTACATGGTTTGCTTTAACATGGGAGCTTCCTGTGTTAAGGATGGCGTTTCCGCAGGTAAATAAAAACTAATAATAGACATTTCCTCCTGTCTTTCCCTTGCATGATTTAGATGAGTGATGGATATAGTACGGCTTTTTGTATTTGTTGGAGAAAATTGTCTTCCTTCGGCCTTGTTTGCTTGTGTTTTCTTTTCCTTTCACAAAGTCAGGAGAGGTTACTTTCCCATTTTGTTCGGCGGAGAAATAGAGAAGTTCAGTGTGTACACATGCTCACATCGAATGAAATGAAATACACATAATGTGTTATGCTTCAGGGAAGAAGCCGCATTCAGCGCAGGATACAAAGGGAAACGGAAGAAAATGTTTACCGCAAAAGTGCATGAATGGAAAAATTGGAGCAAACAAAATGCTCTCGTGTCTAATTTTGATGAGCAAAAATTATATGCGTAATAGGTTCAGGTTTATAGGATACTTATTTGCGTATCCAGCAGGCGCTTGCATGCAATACTTTATTTTTAGAACATTAATTTCTAAATTTCCAGACAGAGTATTAGGTTTCTCGTCGACAAATCATGAACGTGTAAACATTTTTCAATGGCATGATGACAGACAAAGTATCCAGTGGGAAGCCTAACCAATTCACTGTTGATTTATTTTAGCGTGTAGGTTTGCGTAATTTGTAGGTAAATGTTATGATTAGGAAAAGTGGCTCTGTTTCATACAAAAAAAAGTAATTCAGTTTTTTGCTGACTTATATTAACCGCATGTATTTTTCCTTTTATTTTTTTCAAAACCAGTCGATGCTGCGGATGTGGAAGCAGGTATGCTTACGATCAGAGAGTATAAACATGATAAACTACGATGATGATCTTCAAAGGTATGTCCCAGGTAAATATATGTGCATAGATAACGGTTTGCTATTTTGAACTTTTGAAGAGAAAATTGAGGAGTACCTCCTCCAGAATCCAGAATTCCTCAATTCCTATGTGACCAAGAACGTGGACCAAGAAACATTAGAATGCTGGCTCCTCGATCGTCACAAACAAGGTTGGCCTACTTCCATGCATAATACTAGCTTCGAACCCTAGGGTGTCATTTACTTTTAGTATTGGTTACATATTACATCTATGTAAAAAGGCATAGTGCAAAAATACATAAAAATTATTTTTTTGTATGAATATTTGCGTATGCCATGACTCCTTTTTGGCTCATAACACAGCCCAAAGTCGGAAAAGCAGCTTATCTCGATGGAGGTTTGGTGCAACTGGGATCGCTGCAGCGGCGGCAGCGGAGCCGAAGAAGAACATGTTACAGGAATTGGCAAAATCCCTCCAGAGAAACAATTCAAGAGAGAAATCAGTGTTGTTCGAATTGGCAGTGTGTATCGCGAGTGCTGTCTCCGCAGATGGATTCATTCTCTACTTGACGGAGAAACGGACGGGAACGCTCCGCAAATTTAATATCATCGGTAACGACATCATTTCGGCTTCGTCGTCTCCTCACTCCGCCATCAAGTAAGTGTTGCGTACATTCATTATGATCCAATAATCCACGCAAGAACGATGTCGACAATGAGATGGTGGCAGTAGTGTACTTCTGCTGAAAGTGACGTCAATACGAAGTACTAAAGTACCATATTATCAAGAAGGACACAGAACAAGAAAAACACATTTTCTACCATACTTATTCCTCCACGTTCAAACTTTGACATTTTGCAAACGCCGGAAATAATGTGACTTGCATATCATCAATGAAAAAAAATCTGATCCTTCTATTCAAACGTGCCACATGGAGAGATGATATTATTATTCCTTTCAGACCTTTAAAAAATCTTCTTTATCTCCTTCTGCACCATCACTCCCTGTCCCTATATACACTCTTGAGAAAAAAATCAAATCACGTTGTCATCAACTTTTCTCCGTCTGCTCATCCTCCTCACACTCTTCATTTTTACAATCATATTTGCCTTTCCTAAAGTTTTTCTGACTGCTTTTCAGTTAACACTAACTCAATTGTAGGATTTGGATGGATGGAAAAAAAATAAAATCAGATTAACTCACAAAAGACATACGTATACAGCCACTATATAGCTTTTCAAAGGAAAAGAATTTCGCTCGAGTCGGTTGATTTTTTTTATAGAAAAGCAAACCACCCAAAAACTCTATCGTCGCAACTTTGCAAATTTTTGTGTGCAAAGAAATTTTTCCTCTTTAGATTAATGTTTACTTCTTTCCATACAGACTACAACTTTGTGCATTTGGAGTTATGGTATTAAAGATATCTATCCGTGCACTTTCCACGCTTTATTCACAAAGAATACAAATGTTCTCTCACTTTTTCCCCTGTTACAAGTAGCGGAATCCTCTCTCTCTCTC
>JAQFZW010004548.1:0-10095 GCA_034687055.1 Heteromurus nitidus
ATGTTGCCGATGACAATTTTGAAATGCGTATTCTCAAAGCTGCCATTCTCCGTATATTATAACTAGGGGGGCCGTTCGCATACAACCATTATAACTTCACACAAACACCTTCTATTCTTCTCCTCTGTCTGGATTTCTGCGATCAATTTTCCCTTCTAGACCTATTCTATTATTCATGGAATAATATAGAACATATCCCATATAGTCTATCCCCTTTTATATCAGAGATCACAAAGGAGCGAGTAGTGAGTAACCTAATAATGAACAAATCACTCCTCCATGTGCATACATGCAAAAAGTCGCATATGATGTATATAAGTTACAACCTTGCAGTACAATTCGTACGAAAAATCTCAGATTATGTAGAACCTACAACCATACTATATTGTATGCTTCAGTATTCCAATTTATAATTCATTCAATTTAAATCTGGTGCATTGGGTAAATCGAGTACAACGGTAAAAAGTTAGGCCAATAAAAGGAATATAGAAATGTAGCATCGTGGATTTGAGGGTGCAAAGTAGACATCTTTCCTCGCTTTAGTTGCTTACAGATCATATGAGACAATTTTGCATCACAAGTGCTATAAACAGGTCAGTCACAGTGAAATGATCATCGAATCGTCAAACTTGATTGCATTCGGGTTTTCAGTACAAAATTTCAATTACATAATAAATCTTTTAAATACGCATTTGGATTGCATTGTTGGATTTGGATTAATGTGAAGGGGCATGATGTGGGTTTGAGCAGCAAAGTAACAGCCGGAACAAACGGGCATGAACAAAGAAACGAAAGCTCTGTAATTGGGGTAACTCTTACCTTTACATATTGGTACGCCTTACGAAGCGACATTCGCTTGTACTTCATTAGGTAGGCTATGCACAGTGATGCGGATCTTGACACTCCGGCGACACAGTGTACTAGAGTATTACCCCCACGTCTCCTCACTTCTTCAATCTTGTCAGCAGCCCGCTCAAAATATTGACCGAGGTTGGCAAAGGGGGAGTCTTCGATGTTGATCTTTACCGATTCAATCTGTGAAAATGAACAAATAAACGTCTACATTAATTATCGTGGCTACATTTTTTCAATGGATGCTGAATTGTTTGTGAAGTGTGCAATGTACACGTATCAAGTAATTCAACATGGATGCGAATTTGTGGATAATCTATAGTGTTTCTATTTTTGTTTGGGACCAGTATCATCGTCATCGGATGTGCATACCATCTCGCACGAGCGATCTCGAAAACAATTAGCACATAAAGTGTGTGCAAACTTTGGCGTATGGCAGCACTTCTAGAACGATAACCTTTACGGATCATTGATTGCATTTTAATGGTTTCCTGTTCTTTGTGCTACCCCCTGCTCCTCTCAGTATACAATAAATCTTTCGCTTCTTCGTTGCAAAAAGCTTGTGTTGTATATATGTACTTAACTATGCATTAATGCCTTCTTAGCATACACCACAGATCGACAAACATTTTGTCTTCCCAAAAATTACATCCGAGAAATCATTCTGACACAATCAGAAGATCGAAGTGAGTCAGCAACTCCGAATCTACTTGCAATTTTCCATGTTTATCAAAGTAAATTCTTTTCTCCTTAAACTTTAAGTGTACATTGCGTTCTCTAGTATTTTCTTTTGAAAATGGGACAATTCTTCGATAAAATAGTAAACTGGATCATTATACGCGAAAAGGAAACCGTGTCTCATCAACTGGGTTAGCTGTACATTATTTAAGTAAACATATCTCTGTTAGATAAAACCAAGAATATGGTTTACACTTGAGGGTGGGCTGTGCGCTCTCTGATAATACTATAAAATACCAAATGTATTATTGATATGATATACAATATTGGGCGGTGAATATTACATTGCGTGCAAAATGCACATTATCGTTGTTTATACAAAAACTACGTATGAATGTAAATAATCGGAATTTTTACATTGGCACTCATCTATAATAATCTAAATTCCTTTTCATAAACTAGGGTTTTTCTACTGAAACATTCCGGCATGTGCCGTTACCTCAATAATCTCTTCATGTACATATGTATACACACACACGCCAATGACAACATGCGTCGAGAGAACTCATTTTTCTTAGTGCGTCGCCCTGCCCCGTGCTCGTTCCCATTCCAATTTCGCATCGGAGCCACATTATTATATTATCGTTGCCAAAAATTCTTTAGAATAGTAAACAAGATTTGATAGGAGTAAACCTCAAGGTGCTATTTATTACGACAAGTAGTAAAGCATCCTTCGAATGATGGCACACGATGTAGTGCTCACAAATTGTGTCGCATGATAGCATACTTCTCTCTCTCTCTCTCTCTCTCTCTCTCTCTCTCTTAGAATGTAGATATAAATAATACATTCCACGTCGGCCTCGACAGTTCATATCGTCCTATCTACGTCGTGTTACTTTCTCTCTATCACGAATAGTCTTCTAGTAAACTGCAGGCGTTTACCGAAAATTGGATGAATTGGGCCAACTATTTCACTACGTTTTTTGCTAGGCTTAAGGCGTTTCGCTGAAATTCTCGATGAACAATAAACAACAAGACATTTATAGTATAAGGCGTATGCGCATTCCTCGCAATGAATGATTAACTCTGAACAACATTATTCTTTAATTCAAAAAAAAATATGCGACTCATGCGGGTGTTTGTACTACTCTTACTAAAGTTTGTTTTTCTCGTCGGATTTCCCTGGGAAAGTTAACAATCTACGAAGAAAGAGATATAAGAATAGATATGATAACAAATTCGATTTGTGAATGAAATTAACTGATGTCATCGTGAGAAACAACGCAACTTGTTTCTGTGCTACTTGCTACACGGAATCACGAAATCAAAATTACTTCTGAAAGCTGTTTATCTCTTTGTGTCGCGCTTCCTACATTCATGCATATTGTCATATATATTTGCTATACACGCATAAAAGCTCCTCTGATCACTCGATCACTTTTCCATTTTTTCTGACTGTCACTCCCTGAGTCAGAACAGGAAGCAAAATAAGCTAGCCAAAAAGTAGTGTTGAAAGGAGAAATTAAAGCTTTTAGGACACTTTTATCGTCCAACCTTCCGAGTTTGTTGACTTTTTCTCTTTAAACGTACACATGTCAATCCCCATATCCTATCCCATATCACATGCATTGATGACTAACCAAACAAGCACGCAAAGTCACAAAGTCGATGGACTGTTCAGGTTGGAAAATCATTGCAGGTACCTAAATGCTTTCACCAATACTTTCTATAGCGCACTTAGAAAATGTCATTGACATCAACTGACTTTCAGAGAAAACAAGTTATAATCAAACTCACCCTATCATAGATCAAGATCAAATAATGTTATATATGCTTTATTTTCGAAGTCATGTGAAAGGAAAGCCACGCAGGAATTAATTTATAAAAATTATGCCGTCCTCTCAAAGTGAAAGCATGAATAGCCTCGTAAGAGCTCTTCGTACTGTTTCAGTTGGCGTCAAGAAACTAGAATAAAATTTACATATATATAAAATGGCAATAATTCCTGAAGCCAAATAAAGCAGCATGCAAAACGGAAGTGGAGTCTCGGGGTTCCACATTTTATGCACGAGGGCTTTGAATTGAGAAGTTTATGTTGGCGTTGGCTCTTCGAGTTCTTGTAATCGTATATGGCCTGATGGAATGTGCCTCGAAGAAAACTAACTTCCTGTTTCACTCCATCAAAAATCATTTATTTCAACAGCTGAGACAAAAAATTCATACGAGATCCTCTGTTTGGCATGTTGTGTCGTAAAAACAGTGATATGGGCTGTGATATGCTCATGTGCTGATATGCGATCTCCGTCACCAGTCGTCGGAGGAATCATAGTGTCATACTATAAAACTTGCTTCCTTGTCGAGTAGGAAATAACATATGTCAAGCATTTCTAAATACTGAACATGAGAATGATGATTCAGCTTAGTATCTTTGTTTGTGTTTGTGATTCATATTTTAATGTTTAATAAACGCTGGCATTTTATATGAAATTTATTATGACCAGGCTAGGTGCTAAATGTCACCGCGTATGAAATACAAGGAATTCCAAGGGAAGTACGTCTAACTTGAATTATTGAGTGCAACCACGATGAGGATCATTCAACTTGTGAAGGAATTTGGAAAACCTCCCAAATACTTCCGGATAAGATGTGACATGTCCTTCGTTAATGTTGCATTAACCAGTAAAAATTTGAGGACATAACAGAAATCATGAAAACATGTGTCATCTACGATCTCGTCATTAGCAAATTTGTTTCACTTGGATTATATATCCGATATCCGCTTGACACGCCACGCACGATCCACGATACGAGTGCAAAACATTTTTACAAGAACGCGTCGTTCATCCTGCGAATTCAGACATTGGAAGGAGGAGAAAGAGAATGGAATCTATTCAGGCTTTGCAATTTTTGGATTTCTGCCTACTCTCACTCTGTGGTCATACGAAATTCCCAGCTGGATAGTTTTGATCGTAGCCTCATGTTATCATCCCATCTCAGCATTATCATTATATTTGCTACTGTGATATTGTGTATAGCCCAAGCATATGACACCCTCCCACTTTGTCACGATGAATTTCATCTGCATTTTCCCTGTCAGACGAGGAAACCCGATTTTGGAATGTAATTCAACTGTGTATTATGATATCTCTTCCTGGTGTGGTGTGAATACGAACATGAAATTGTTTCAGTGCATCATAGTACTACAGTCCGTTGGGAAAAATACTGTCAACCCTCAGCTAAAATATTTGAGTATTATGCTCGAGACATCTGAGACACACCTCCTTAGCAAAATGTCAAGTTGAAGATGAATTTCATCATTTTCTACTCAAGTGAGTATTTACTTACAGAGACCAAGGAGGATCGTGTGCTGTCAGTATAAAAAAATATTTTCATGAAAATTGGTTTGGGTGACCTGAAATGAACGACTGGATAAAAGCCAACATTTCCTAGAGCCACGATGAATTGGGCAAGGAGCAAGGACAAATGAAACGATAGCACTAATAAAATAAGCCTAGCTACCAAGATTTATGTTAACGCGTGCGTATGTAACAGCAATTTAGCAACCCTGTACTAGGAACAATCCAACTTTCACCCATCCAATTTTACTAATTTCAATTTCAAGAAAAATGACATCACTTATTGTACATGGCTCGAGCAATGCCGATGTGATGAGTAATGACAATGACATGTATCCCTAAACTCCAATTTGAAATGAAATCCAAAATGTGTAGAAAGTTTATAAAAGGGGTATTTTACTCATTAGTATTTGAGTAGGTTTGTACGGTGTGATCTGGTATGTGGCATCATATACAGCTTAAAGCTAGCTAAATCTTCTGGTATGATATATGGTTCAGCATATTCACATGAACTTTCATACTTTATTGCGTTTTATTTCATGGTGAAGCATTTTCTGGCTTCTGACCAAAATATTTATCGGGTAAAAGCTGTGTTTGTTTACTGCATAAAGCGGGGAGTAAACGATGACGATACACCACTCAGATTACATTTTTTGCTGCATTTTTCTGGCATAATGGAGGAATTTAGGTAAAGTTTTTAGACATTCCAAATTCCGATTATGATCAAAATAGCTACATTCTGTGTGTGCTCACATGCTTCTAAACTTGGGTTGTGTCCTTAATACTTTTTCTAGGGAAAATTAACTGAATATGTCAATAATGCAGTATAATTTACTATTTATTACTACTCTCCGTCCAAAAAACCTTGGAATGTAACTTGACTTATTCCAATAATTCAAACAAATGTGCAAACCTCTCGTAATTCATGTAGTTCATCCCATTGATTTCCTTGTGGAAATTGAGGTAAAAATGTAGTTTAGTTGTTTTGATATTACTAAAGTTTTTGGGAACGATTGTTATATCCAAACCAAAGCCGAAAAAATTATGATAATGACATGCGATCCCCTTGCACGAAGATGATGTGAAACACTATATAGCTGAGAAAAGTATGAAAAATAAGTAGCGTGTGTCATGAATAAGAGTCTTCATTTCCATAATGAATTCATGTCTGACTTCCAATGCAAAAAACATGGTCACATTTTCCGTAGTGGCGCATGTCGCAGTCATTCTGCCATAAAGTCATATGTACTAGGACCACTATTATTTCCAAACTCGGGTAGAATAAAAAGATTTCGTGGAATGCATGATCCCAGATGTGGTTAAAAAAGTTTATGATGCTCGGTTGTATTTTGTACAATACTACTGACATTATTATACTTATTACTTATATGGAAGTTTGGCGTACCTTATCCCAGGGAAGTGTTGGAAGCTCGATAGTCACATTGATAATGGTGGTGATTCCCAGTTCTCGAAGTTTCTGCGCTTTGATCGCCCTGGCTGAACTAAGGTACAGTCCATCACAGATCTCGTTTATCTGACTCATAATATCCAAACCCGTTCCATGCCTTTAAAAGTAACAAAAAATTCGAAACATGGTCACATGTTTGCATAAGACAACGGAGAGAGAAGAGGATTTATCGTAAGTAAAAAGCGGATTTACGATGATGAAGCAATATATGTAGCCAGCTGAAATAAAAAAAGTAAATGTAAGCCAAGCTGCTAAAAGCATACAAATATCCTACACTTCTCACATTTCACCAACTCGAGAATTGTTGACACATTACATGTGACAGCTTCGAAAACGGATCACGAAAACAAGGGAAAACAACAAGGGGAATTATACATGAAGCTTGTAGTGACGTAGCATACCTCGTGCTCCTCGATTTTTATAAAGATTCAACTTCAAAAAAATCGCAAGCACAAAAACATAAGTTAGCATTTTCAGGCTTATGTGGATGATATATCATTTTGCTGTTGTGAATCATGCTTTCAACTATATTCTCGATAAAGAAAGTGAGGAAAAGTATTACCGATCGTATCTCATGTATTTTTACGCGTTCGCAAAAAAACCTTCAGTTTTGTAAGCTTGTGTGCAACTGGCGAAAACAAGCTAAAAAACCGCGCATACCATTGGGATGAGTAAGCAAAGCACGTAGATTTAAGAAAGCAAAAAAGTATCCTCTTTGCAGTAAAGCAATCTGCAAGTACAGCTTATTCAGCGTTGGAGAGGGGCCAAATTTACCCCAAAAAAATTAGGCTATTTATGGGCAACGGGTAAGCCTTTCGTAGTTTTGGGCTTAGTCATGCGAAGTCAAAAGTTCACAAAGCTTTAATATTAGTCGTCACATATAAATACTTCCTTTTATAGGGAAAGTATAGAAATGAAATTCTCAAAAATAATTATTTGCAAGGCTATCCCTTTTCCCTAAGATAGAGATTTTTGGTGACATATCTAACCGAAGAGAATCTGAGTAACTTTTTCGTGGAAATTCAACCTGGAATATTTATTGGATGGAACTTCCTCACAATCCGAAGTTTATGATTTACGACCTTACTGCAACAATATGGCGATGGCGATTATGGTTATAGGATGTGTCACCATCGGAAGTTAACTTGACATGATTAAGTAAAAAAGTTCAAGCTGCATGGTCATGTCGAGTTATCGGGAAGGCAGCAAATGTGCATAAAGTTAGATTAGAAAAACAGTTTTTCATACAAAACTTTCTTTGAAAGTCGGGGGAAAGCATGCCAAATATATGTTAAAGTTTATATAGCGCATTGAATACTGGTAATATTTGCTTAGCCAGTTATCATTAAATAATTAAATAAATTCTTACACTGAAAGTCCAGGTGTGGTGCTACCAGTCAGCATTGAAGCACTTGGTCTGGAAGAGGTCATTAAAGATGAACAAGGAACACCAATTGTATCTAGCTTCGGGCTAGGACCCATTCCAGGTGGCTTGTTAAAAAGCCAAGGGCGATTCATCACGTCTGTCAAGCAAAAAATGACAAGTTAACCGCTGTCCATACAAGATTTCTGAATATGTCAATCCTTAGATAATAGTGGTAAATTAAGGCATGTCATTGTGTAAAGCATTGCAGCTCTCATAGAATATGCATGTGTATGCACATGTAAATTCATGCAACCTTGAATGAGGATCAAAAATTGTATTTTGTTCTGACGAGCTTGGTCTTTGTGTGTGCAAAAATGCATTTCCAATCGTGCTTGTTGTAATGCAATGCTTGTGTTTCAAGTATTGTACAAGGTGAAACTATACGATTTGTGATACATCGATGCAACGATCTAAAATCTTTACGGAAACCGTTTCCTCCAGGATTATTTTCAGGCGAGAATCTAAAATTTCTAGAATTGTACACGTCTATGTCAACATGGAGCTATGTCATGATCCGCCCTAACATGTACGAAGATGCGATACGGAATAGACAGTGTAAAACATCAGCAGTTTTAGCCTGTATGACATTGGCAAATTGACAGAGACAATTTATCTAGATTTTGTTGTTGATTTTAGTTCGATAAGAGACAATAGCACTTTAAAATGTCGAAAACATATCGAGGGCGTCACTGCACTGCTTGAAACTAGTTAGCATTTTACATACTAGAGCAGTGCAATAGCAACATGCAATCCATGCATTGCTTCATTGCTTTCTGCCAAGTGCAAAGTACACGACTTTGATTTAATTGACCTAAATTCGATCGAAACTTGTGAAAAACAAGTGTTTATATGCATACAGCTTGTTCTATTTTCTCATCTGAGTGCTAGCAGCAAGTTGCTCGGCTAGAATTAGAACTATTTTCCATTTGAGCCATTATATATGGCCCGTGTTATAACTTCACGCTTGCTAAATTTGGTGATCCGACAGAAAATTATGTAAAGCCTATTTGCTTTACGTAATTGGATAACTGCGCAAATAGACAATTCGATATAGCTGCAAAAGATCACGAGTTTTAGAAATTCAGAAATATTTGTAAGTTTTAATTAAACGTGCACGTGCATACAACGTACTTTCCAAAATGATGCTTCAAGCTAACAAGTAAAAGTCTATCTCCTCAGTTTAATGCTATTTTCATTCTTTTTCATTGGACCTGGCCTGACAGATTGCATAAATTTAGAGATCTAAGAAAGAGATCAAACTCGTCAGCACAAAAAATGGTGCACGAGGTCAGTAGGCTGAAGTGCTTTCAAAATATGTAACAAAATGCATTACTCAAGGATTTATATCTCCGCTTTTGGCTCGCGGCACGTTATATTCTTTACAGTTAACCAGTGAAAGTAAAAGCAAAAATATCTATCCACTTTAACTTTTGCTGAAAGCGCAGTTACACTTAACCTACACACGAAATCAGATCTTAGCTTTTGTCTTTTTGCAGGGTTTTTGATGACTAACAAGACATGTGCTTTATTGAATCCAATCTGGCTAATATTTTAAACCCGAAGAAACATAAAACTCTTTTCTCTTTTGGATTATTATGAAAGTACATGGTTCCTCAAAGTCAAAATGCATATACCTTACTCAAATGCATCAGGCAAATAAGATCTTCGTGGAAGTATTCTGGTGAAATTATGTGCTTTGTATATTGAAATTTGTTACCGTCATAAAATCAGATATGATATAAACTTACACTTTGTTGCGCTTTCGATTGAATCGATTGTATACGACCAACACACCAGGACCGACCGACCTGCGTTGGGAAAGCAGTTTGCCAATATAACGTTGCGATTGTTTGTCACTCAAATTTGAATCTAAACTAACAGTATACGTGTGGCTATATCCTTTGTCTTGGCATAAACCTCTACTACTGCGCCCGAAAGGAACTGATACAAGCGATAAGTGCGAACTTTCACTGACAAATAAAAACAAAAATGACAGGATCTTGGGTGCTTCACCCACTTCACCAAGCATACGAATAGTGAAACTTTCTTCGGGAGTTTTTATGCAGTTCAATAATATAATATGCAATTTTTTGGTTCAATAATAGGATGCAGATGAAACTAACACAATCATCCACCAACTCATGGCGTGGTGATTAGTAGTGCATTTACCCTTGTATTGACTTCGTTACGGCAACATTACGTAAGTATGTACGTGGCTATGTGGCTATGGTGGACTGGACCACGGAGTATACAGAGGGTAAAAGGTCTGAATTCTCCCTTCAAAATTTGGGGGACTTGATTCCCTTTATAAACTC
>JAQFZW010004549.1:0-10092 GCA_034687055.1 Heteromurus nitidus
CGTGTTCTTTCCATCTTGTCAAGAAAAATAAGTACTCTTCATTGGCCTCCTTATATTACGATATCGTGTAACTTCTATTATTGCCGGCATACATATTAAATATATATAATTGATCTAACTGATCAAGACATGGCAAGATCCATGTCGAAATAAAAGTTGGGATTTACGCATCCCCAACTCCAGTACCCTTCCGTTTGCGATCATATTTTATCTAATGTTAACCTACAAAGAGGTTAACGCGACACTGGCGACCTTTCCAAACACGTTGTGACCCCTGATGTCATAGGTTGAACTATGGAATCTTTTGTTATTTTTTACAACAAAACAACCCCATAAATAAAATTTTTACCTCCTTTTTCTCCTCCTTTTCCTATTCTTCTGAGCTTCTATTTTTCTCCCTCCGCAATTCTGAGCGAGCCGGAGATATGCTTCCCTCCCCAATTCCCCCATGCTCCCCACTTATATAATTTATTGGACTTGTAAGTTGTCCTTTTTATAAATTTCTAAATTAAACGATTATTTATTATCTCCGTAATCATGATTATATCATAATTGTACGCCTAAAGTAGTGCGTTTTTTAAGCAAGCCTAAAGTAGTGCCCCTGCTTCAGTTTTTATGAATCGGTGTGACATGAAGTCCCCGCCATGCTTACACGCATCTTCCAAATAAGTGTGATTGTCCACTTTTAATTTCAAGCCTAAAGAAGTGCTGAAATTAAAGTAATGAGCATTTTGAGACTCAATCTTTGTCCTTGCCCATACTTTTATTAAATACCTAAAGGAGAGCATATATTCTAAATGACTAAAGGAGAGCATATATTCTAAATGCCTAAAGGAGAGCATATATTTTAAATGCCTAAAGGAGAGCATATATTTCAAATGCCTAAAGGAGAGCATATATTTTAAATGCCTAAAGGAGTGCCTACATTTTACTTATTTTTTAAGCCTACAGTAGTGCTTTAATAACTGTTTTATATTTCATTGCCAAAACTAGTGCCTCTGACATTAATGCCTAAAGAAGTGCATATTTTATTCATGCCTAAATCAGTCAGTGCTACTGAATTTATACAGAAGTGCCTAAAGTAGAGCATATCTTCTGTTATGTTTTGTTCTTATTGTTCGGGCTGCATCTTAAGAAAAACTCTGTACTCTAAGGCACCGTTGCATGTACAACGAAGTGATCTTATGGCCGGGATTTGTGCATGCCTGTAAACCTGCCTATTTTCCACAATGATTGGTTAAAATAGTTAGCACACCCGTAGCCTTATTGCCAGTGCAGTTGGATATTATTCCCTGCTTTTATTAATTTTGAAAATATTTACAATTAGGTTTACATTTATTTCTGGCTAGGCGTGAGTACCGCTTTCATGATTCTGAAAGTACTTTTCTTCAAACATGAAGCGATAACACATCTTGGTTCATCTCATCTTCTGAGACATAATATATCGTCGGTTGCATTTTGCAAAAAATATCTGATATTTATAAAATTGTTTTGAGAATGACTATTGGGCCTTCGCACATTAGTTAAATTCAAGCCAGTGCTTGTGCAATAACAATTGCATGTGCAAATCACGCACATGCGCATCATGCTCAACATCCTTGAAGTATCAATATGCAACAAGGATACTTTCGTAAGGACTCTTTGAAAGTCACCATCAATCATCACAATGCCAGCCTGCCAGCCTTCCACCGCTCATCCATTACCTTCCACCTTCAACAGCAGCAAGTACCTAAAGATACACCAGCTTTCCCCTTGACACTCTGACGCACATCTCGTCATTAAATTTTAATTGTTTAATAAATTTAATTTTACTTTTGTCAATTATATAAAACCCCGCTCACAATCTAAATCTCTTGTAGTCGGTAGCGTGAGCGCCAAAGAATAAATCATAAGAAAGGGGACCTATATAGTGCGGATAGTTTCTTTATTATTATATTCATCCAGGTTCTCACACCACGTATTTCGGTATTACACAGGGCATACCGAGGTCCTGAACAAAATAAAGAGATCGTGATAAGATGTAAGATTGATTAAGAAGCTTATTGATCATATTGATTGGTATTATTTAGTTACATATTTGTAAGTATTGCAATTATAATAAATAAAGTATTTACAAAATTATAAATAATTATTAATTTTACTTAATTTTTTTACTGCATGCATGCATGCTTCCAAATACTACATCTTAAATAAAACAAATATGGTCATCAAGCAGATGGGAAGAACAGTGCTTAGTTGCAACCCGGACGGCACACGTGAAAGTTCTTCCAAGAAGAAAACCATACTTTAAACTCAATTAAAATAAATGATAAACTCGCTTGTTTTTTAATATTTGTATTCACATGTATGTTCATTTTAGATGTTTTGTTACATGAATAAATAAATGTTTTAAACCCCTAAAAAAAGTATTGCAATTACTTATTAACTAGTTACATATTTGTAAGTATTGCAATTACTTATTAACAAATGCAATTACAATAAGAACTTACGCAGACGTGGATATCGTTCAGGCAATTGTGAGATTGCAGCTAGGTTTCTGAAAATCCCTGAGCTGGTCTCATCTACCTTCGAGGGTGTTCGAGTTCACACCACTTATTAGCCAAACATATCATCTCTATCAACTGAGCTATTTGAAAGAGCCTGGATATTTAACCACCTTCATTAAAAGTATATTCATATTCTCAAGCTGAAGGATCATTTTTCGTTACGTCATGCTTCTTTTTATAAAAAACTGATTATGTTTAGTAATCAAGCGCAGGCTGATAGTGGCAGAAAAATATAGGCTAAACAAAAAGCAAGCACCGTTGAAAGTGCCTTGAGAGAGATTCCGTCGTATATGCTAAAATCCAGCTTACCTTTGTGGATTTTGTAGCCAATATCGGCGATGGAAAAAGGATATAACTGCTAAAGAATGGAATTTCCGTACATGTACTGTGAAGATATTTTATAACTAAGTGGAAAATTCTACACCTACATCATTCAAGAATCTCGAGATAAGTCTGAAGTTGAATCGCATCAAATGATTAAACCATTTGTTAATAAGGACGGATGCAAAGGCGGTGATCCGGATTTGAAGCATATTTCAGAATTTTTTTAATTCAATTTCGGCAATAAACTTTGTATATATTTATCGTATACAATTATTACTCGTTGGTTGGATGGGTGGAATGATGAGGTGATGCAGGAACAAGTTCTTTAAAAGTAAATATTGTTTATGCACATATGCACATATGTATACCTCATATGTTGCTCCATAACAATATATTGTACGGACTGTGCAATGTACCACTCACCTGCTCACCCCCTTCTTCTTCTTCATCATCACCATCAACCTCAAAACTTAAATTAGGTAATTTTATCGCCTCCTGTTTGTAATATGCTAAACGTCAACCCAATACCCAGCGACATATAGGAATGATGAAAGCAGGACATATCTATAATGTCTTTGATAAATTTGTAATTGATGTATTAGGCCCGTTAAAGTTACAGAACGTGGCATGAAATGTGATATTGTAGCGATTGACACGTTTTCCAAATTTGTAATCACGCAAGCCGTCAAAGAAGCCAACGCGCTTACTCTTGCGAATTTTTAATCAGAAATAAATTTATACAGTTTGATAATAGTTCTATTAATAGATCTAAATTAATTGAAGAATTGTTTAAACAGGTTAACTGTAAAGCGATCTTTATTAGTGCGTATATGCACCATTCTAATTGTCAGGTAGAAAGATGTATAAGATCATTAGAAGAAAGTATAAGTATGTACATTGACCATACTCAAGATACATGGGATTTAATATTACCCATTGTCACTTTCAACTTGAATGTTTATCAAACTTACTCTTCCAAATTTTCACCTTTTGAATTTTTGTATGGCAAACCAGCAAATATACTAATTGACTTACTGTTAGACGCTAATTTAAAACAAACTTCTCAGGAATCTGACCGTCACAAAATTCGTGTCTTAGCGAAAAATAATATTTTACGATATCAACATCATTATGGGCAACAATATAATAAAAATCGTCGGTTGTTTAATTATCCTATTGGTCCAAGGTAAAGTGCCAAACTCCACAAGTACGTTGGCCCTTGGAGAATCATCGCATAGGAAGATGAATTGCACTACCGAAGATCCGAGCTGTTCCCAACCAAGAAAAAGTTCGTAACTGTTCATGTTGAACGCATGAAGAAGGTTGGTCATCCAGAGGCATGCAGCTACGACTACAAATCGGATACAGACGCTCCACCACCACAACGTCCAGTACCTACTCCAACTCAGCCCACTTCGCAACAATCATCAACATCAAAGCATAAACGCAAACGCAAATCTCAGCGTTCTACAACAACTACTCCATCCATTCCCTCAGATGTGCCAACTCATCCAACTCAGCCGTACATCAGCTGTAGTGGACGTCAAGTTCGTGCTCCACAGAGATATTACTAATTTCATTGACTTGAAATTAAAAAGAACGAGGGATCTTTCCCTCGTTAATAAAATACTATTTGTACCATTGGTCTCTATTTCGGTGCATCTGCACTTGAGTCTTATCCATCTTTGATTTCATAAATTGCACCTTATTTATAACAGCACGTTATAGTTTAAACGAAATACTAATTTATAAGGAACTGCTTTATAAGGGTCCTCCTTTCGTGCGCATTCAGGCGGATGTGCGTAGAGAAAATGTGCTTCGTGGTTGTGTGCTTTTTCCTACAAATATGGCTCTAATAAACCCTTGTAAGCATAGAATAATTTCTAATTCCTTACGTACGAGTGTGCTTAAATTACAGGACCTTTATTGTGCAGTCGTTGTCAACAATCCTTTAGTGAACTAAAGAAATTCTACTTCCTCCAGGGTAAAATTCCATCGTCTCATGTTCTTCCAGCTGATGAGCATTGAAGAATTTCTCGCTCCCTTAAATCATAACATATACGGGCTTGATTTGGGATTATTGAATGAAAGGGGTGCTTTTCGGTATATCGCAATGGTGGAGCAGTGTTTAAAAGCTGCTTGTTGTGAAAAACGTACTTGTGATCTGGCTTTATCTTTACTACTATTGGATATTGTATTGAGAATGTCTAATTCTCATTCTCACAACAATGACGAACAAGGAAGTCATTTACCTCATCAATCACATCATGCCAACTCTCACTTTCTAAAATGAAAGTGGACCAAGAATGAAACAAGTTTGAAGTCCTCATCTCACCATCCTGTCCTGTCCCTTCCTTATACTTTAATCTATACACTTTCTAATTTAAGTACCTAATCAGTCGTATATAATATCCTACTCGCCCTGCACTCTTTGCGCAGTAGACGAGACGACCGTAGGGGAAGAGGAAATCTTAAAAGATAAATAAATACACACAATAATTCGACTCCCAAGTCATGGACAATTCCACGATCAATTATTTACATATAACTCAAACTCACGTCCGAAAAAATATAATTAAATTTCTTAATCTGGCAAAAAATAAGAACGAATAGTTTTTGATGTGGTTTTTGTACCATATATATATTAACTCTAAGCATTGTGAGCGATTCTGTCTGTAAAATCTGACAGAAAAACTCATTTTCCAACTATTGGTGTAATCCTTCTCTGGATAAGTATAACAAGTTGGCAGACATTGTCTCCGAGAACAAAAAATCATTGTTGGTAGCAATAAACGAACTGCTTAAAAATAATTTTGGGGATGCATTACGAAAAAAACAACCAACATTTCTTGTCTTTTCATCATTAATAAAACCTCCAGTAGTTCGTCAAACTTACCGCATGACGAAAAAAGCGTCATCCCCTCCAGAAACCGTTACATTTGGAGTAATTGGAGGGGTTGATGTTAGGACATCGTAGGCGGCACCTACTCATGGACATGTGTACTGTTTTACGCCTGATGTGAATGTGCACATATCACACATTCGCATTCAGTGTGCAAATAATCCGTACACTGGCCCATACCTCATACCAAATGCAATGGCCCCCTGGCAATGCAACTTTCTCCTGGCTCACCAATTGGAATTCGTTCACCTCGCCTCGCTAAAAAGAAACGCCGTGCTCCGCCTCCTATTCGTATTCCTACCCCGGATCCTCCGTCTTAAAGACTTAAAGCTTACGACGAAGCTGAATTCCAAGCTTACCTCGACGCTCACGCTGAAAGTTATAGCCGCCAAGCCGCAGCTATTTCTGAAGAAAAATACAGAATTGAACATCAACAAAGACAACTCCGAGAAGCCGAGCTCCAAGCTCGAGAAAAAAACATGTCCAAGAACGCTTGTTCCTTCAACAACAAGCTGACAAAGAAGCTGAACTTCAAGCTCTAGCCAAACTCGAGTCCTTTGCCCGAGAACTACACCGAGCTGACATCGCCCAACGTCAACAGCAACCTCAACCATTCGATCCAGAATTATCCGCTGATGATCCAAACTCAGTTTACCAACAATACAGAGAAAAATCTGATTCTTTTGTAGAACCAGAAGACACAGAAGATCAATTCTTCGACGTTGAAGATCCCAACACACAATAAGATCAAGCTCCGCTTGATCCTTTACAATTACTCCAAAGTTTTGGTAGTCTCTCAGTTCGCGAAACACCTGAACCTTCCGCTCCAGAAGTAAGTTCCTCGGTTGGATCCTTATACAATCCTCCGAAGGGACATTCCAACTTCGAAGACGTACATTCATACTATTCCGAATATTCGCCTTCTACTTCTGAACGCGTATCTCCAACAAATATCCATACGCGCAAAACTGAAGTCATTCAGCAGCCAACAATTCAACAACTAATCCTATAACCACCACTGCTCCTTTAACAATTGATGTTCCATTCTTTGATCCTTTAACTCTTTCCGTAGCTACAACCACCTCAGTTACTGTTACTACTCCTACTTATACAGTTGCAAGTTCATCTTCTGCTGCTGCTACTACTACTACAGCTGCTACTACTGCTATCTCTATTTCTTTTCTTTTCACTCCTTTATATTTCATTCACGCTTCCAAATCAGCTACTGCTAGTGCTACTACTGTTACTACCTCTGTTACAACCGCTTCCGCAACTACAGCTAGTACTACTACAAGTACTACTTTTACTAAAACAACTGCTTCTACCAGTTCGACTAAAACAACTTCCAAAATGGCTACAGGCTTTACTTTTATGTATCCTTTCTTTCCCGATAAATTCGATGGCCCTAAAAGTGTTGTCGAATTCTTTCGGAAATTCGAGCAATATATTATTACAGCTTCCACCACTGACGATGCTGCAAAATACAGTGCTTTGGGTATGTTTGTAACTGGTCCCGTCGAAAATTGCTATCGCTTATATGGTAAATCACTTGGTGCTTCTGGTAAATCAACATATGATGACGCCAGAAAGCTTTAGTAAAAGGTTTCAAAAGCAAGGTTTCGACTGAAGAGTATGTCACTAAACTTCGAAATCGGAAATTTGACTCAAAGGAAACTTATGAGTCCTATTACTTTGACATCCTTTGATTATGTGACAAAGTCAATTCCAAGATGGTCGACGAAGAAATAGTTCGTTGTTTATTACGTGGCTTACCAACGAACTTGGTAAAAGAAATATATGGTAAAAGTCCTAATACCCCTGATAAAGTTTTCGAAAATTTAGTTGCCGCTGCTAAATTTGAGTCTCTCATGGGTAAAACCCATTCCAGCGCTCTCGAAATCTATTCGATTATGACTAAAGCCGTCACTGAAGTTCTGGCTAAATTGCCTCAATAAACATCAAGCCAGATGATCAAACGTCAGATGATGTTAATGCTATTAAAACATTTAACAAAAAGCGGCAAAACCAAAATTATCGACAAAATACTTACCGACCTTGTAATCGTGGTCGTGGTAAATAGTTATCAAGGTTTTCGAGGTAGTCAAGGTTTTACCCAATTCCGACCACAGCAATATCAACAACCAACTTATCAACCAAACTATTTCTATCAACAACCACAACCACAACCAGTGGCGTTTTAATGGGGTGCGGGCCGCACCGGGTGCCACTTAGCTCGGGTGCCATTTTCGAAAAATTGAAGTACGAAATAAATATATTTCATATCAAGCTCACCAATCCAAATTTAGCTTAGTTGCATAAATCATGATGTGGTTGAAACCTCTTAGAATCATTTTGGTATTTGGAATGTGAAATGGAATAGCTTGGCGACATGTATTGCAAGTATGTTCATATTCCATAACGCATAAACAAAACGCACTCACTTGTGCTATGTCAATATCATTTCATCCCTCGTTGCAAAAAGTAAAGTCAATTAGTATTAATTGAAGTAGTAGTAAAGCATATGATAATTATTTTGGGACTTCCAATGACTTATTATATCTGTATATCGATTTACGCAGATCACCGTCTAACTTTGAAGATAATCCTAATTTAGAAAGTAGAATTAATTACAGATCCAATTAAAGGATTTGATTATTCTATTTCTACTAGTTATGTCAAAATGTGTCTACAACTTTTCGTTGCCAAATTCCGAAGGTGAACTTCGGCGATTTTACTTCAATTTTTTCCCAAATCTTGATACTTACTTACTGAAGCTGGAAAGGATAGAAAAGAATAAGTGGCGTCTTATGTATATACAGTTAATATATGTATGTACATATATTTATATGGCGTTATGCCGAGACCCATGCGGTACCGTGCGCCACTCATTCGTTTCTCTCGTTTTCAACCTCAGCACTGCCTTACTTCCAACTTCCCCGATGCCAAAATGTCACCACATACAATACAATCTCATGCGGATCAAGACGCGTCTTTTGCGATCGTGCGGTCTTATTTCTTTGTTGAGCCCACTTACCGGTCTCATTTACAGGTCTGCTCGTGCCATAATTATTAATTTTTTGACAAGGCATACAAAGTAAAAAGTGAAATGTGGTGTCGGCACTGCAATCTTTTCCACTTAAATTAATCCTGGGCTACACATGCCTGTCGGTTCTCGGTCTGCCTATTGTGAGATCCATTGATCATACAACGCATTGTTCCCTATATCTTTAAACTTTGTTAGTGGTAAGTAAACCACATGGAAATATAATATTTAAACCTCAATTTGCTTACAATTATTTTGACAAAATTCATCGTTTTTAAAGAGAGCATTGCCACATTTTCACTCTCAGTTAATTGTACCTAACAGACTATATCTAACTTCACAGTTTAAACTGACCAGTTGATTCCAGATTACTGTCGTCACGGCGGCGTCGAGTACCGGATGCGTCACTTAAGGTTGCCAAATGTAGTAAATCAATACATTTTGTTGATATATCTGCTTTCATTCGTCTCTCATAGTTGTTCCCCACTGATGTTTTAAGGGCACCATATATACTACTGCAAATCAAGTATTCAATTTTATTTTCATATTGCACTGTATGTTTTATTATACATGATTATTTTAAGTCCGTTTACTTTTCATTGGGATGGGGGTTAAGAAAACCAGATGACTGGAAGGAATGCCTTGATTATATCTGCAAGTTGACTTTCATTTTCTCTGGGGTTGTCGAAAGCTGCAGGCAAAATTACTGTAATAAATAATGCATACCAAAAATATTGTATTTCACATGTCTAAATTTCACTCACATTTTAAATCATGCCAGGGTTATATATGTTCAGTTTTTTTGGAAAAATAGATGGGATGAGGTTTTACAAAATCAACATTCATATACCTCAACAATACAGACTTGCCGGAGTTTGATGGGGAGACACCTTTAAAAGTGCGTTATTCTGTTATTCGCTTTGAACGCCAATTCTAAGTAAATCAACCCAGTATTCACGCTTTTGCCGAAAAATATATACGTGCACTTATATCCGATTAATTCCAGCGAATATTTGTGATAATTTTGAGTCGCCACTCGCCAACATCCCAACAGCAACTCTGTTTAGCAGTACAATACAATAGTTTCTGGCTTGTGGGAAACACTGCAGACGAAGAAATAAATGTAATTTTAAATCCACGTTCATCCACAAATATCGACCAAGCCCATCATTTTGTTACAAATGTGCTGATGGCTTTAAAACACTGCATTTTACACACACTTGAATCACTTGAAAGGTATTCTCAGATCCGGTTCCAAAAGAATACATGCTTAAGCT
>JAQFZW010004550.1:0-10090 GCA_034687055.1 Heteromurus nitidus
CCGTCACAGATTTGTGAAACGTATAACGTTCATTTTGGAATCCATATTGTCTCTAGTCATTTATAGAGCTCTGTGCATTTAGTCGAGTGTTTTTAATGTGTATCTTTTGTATCTCTCCAGAGTCCACGTAAAAAGACATTAGGCGAGAAAAAAATGTATATAAATATGTACGGAGAGATTCATACATGGACGACGAAAAGAGGAGAGGGAGATGATGTTGATGAAGATATTATTATGATTATAGACGAAACAAATAGGCTGGAAGCGGAGAGGAAGGTAGGGCGAAAAAAATCATCTTTATGGCATCTGCTATCCAATTTTTTTCTTCTCCCCTTCAGGAATTCACCTCCTTTACTGCCGTCTTCGTCGTCTTGAGTTGAGAGATTTTTGTGCTTAACAAAAACAAGATGTGTAGTAATGTACGTTTTTTTTCTTCTCTCAGGTGTGGTGGTGGTTTGGTTTGGATGGTGTTGGGTTTGCTCCGACTTGGATGTATGTAATGGAGCAATGAAAGTAATATTCCCTTTTGTCCAGTTGAGAAGAAGAAGAGAGAAAAAATCTCTGAGTATATATTGTATATCCGTTTTGAAGGAAAAGGTTGATAGAGATGTTACGTAGGCATACTTGTTGATCGCTCTATCCTCTGTTGAGTAGATATATTTTTTTTCCTTGGCCGGCCAACAATAGAGTAGCTGTAATAACAATGATAATAATAATACTGCTTCGGACGGGATGCACAGGTAAAACTTTTTCTTCAATTTTCAAGCTGCTAAGATTTGTTGAGGAGATAGCTTGTAAGTTTCGTATATGTCTTGAAGCTTGTCTTCTTCGTCTTCTTTTGATCCTTAAGTCTTTATGACTTTATATATATACTCCTTGATCTTTTGCATCTAAAGTTTTCTACCAAAATGTCTTACTTGCTGAATAATACTAGACTGCAGGTTCAGGTTGACTGTTATTATCCTGAGAAGAAGAAATACACGAACTCGCATAATTTTGGGTATAATATTAAGGATAATGATGAGCCACACAAACTGTCATCATTTAATACACTTGGGCGAAATGTGCTTATTTAAAAATGTCTTCATCCAAATCAAATTGGTGGGAATGCAGGGGAGCACGCACGCTCACTTTTCCTAGATTATGTGCTCTTTAAAGTGAGCTCACAATTGTGCAATTTAGTTCGTTCCAAGAGAGAGATGTGTGTGTGTGTTCTTTTCTTTAAAAAATCACGAGCACCAACAAGTTCAAAATTAACTTTGAATGTGATATTGTCTTAAACCCTGAAGTGTGAAATATCAGTTCACAATTTTGTTTGTTTCTACAACAGAATTTTTCATATGTATTCTCTCATACAAGATGCCTTCACGTACTCCAAAATAATATCAACTAGTTGCACAAAGAGAGAGAGAGGAGCTATAGTGCAAACTACTCCGACTCTGGAGCCTAATCACGGCAAAGTGTTCACTGACAACGTGTGGAACGTTATCTTGTATGTATTTTCTTTTAATCCAAAGCTCAATGTTTTAAACTTGTTCTCAAGTGCAGCACTTGTTGAAGACTGGAGAATGAATGACCTGTATCTCATGGCTTAATATCACTTGAGAGAAGAAGATGTTGCTGATTGTGATGATGAGCATACAGGTATCTGGTTTCACTCACAACCGTACTGTGACTTGAATGAACTGCGAATAATACTAAAGGAGCGCAGGCGTAAAAGTATTCTACTAGTTTTGTGTTCTATTACGAATACGCACTGCTAAATCAACAGTTGCTTTACATGCCATAAGACATATCACACTTACATACATATACCGCTTGAAAAAGTAACTTGTAGTATATCTCAAGTATCCTTTTATATTGCACATTTACTCTCTTGTGCTGCTAGAGGCTATTAGAATTTAGTGAAAAACAGGATCACTTTTACAAGTGCTGTCAACTGTGAACTATATACGTTCAAGAATATATATAGCGAGAGATCCTTTGATTATCTGCTGTACTAGAAGATATTCTTCCTGGTATAGATGACACAATCGCAAACTCCTTTATATTATTTTTATTTGCTTATGTCTCTTGTTAATCAGGCACGGTATATATGCACTCCACCATGTACGAAGTTGTGTCCATCCTTGTGGCAGCTAACCGATATACTGACTGAGTGAAAACATGTAAAGCATAACTAGACTTGTTCGTGGATGAACGATGAAGTAGTATTTTTTTCCACACGGCCTATGCTGCTACTAGAGTCGTTCTAGTAAACAATGATGAATACATCGAGTAATATATGTCCCTTCAAGTCACTCTCTCAATATCCTCAAGTAAGTGATTATGATGAAAGGAGCAACCCCGGTGAATGAGAACGCAATATAGGTATATATATGTAAGTACGTAATGAGCATGGGCAGTAGCTGGTTGGAAGGCACGAACGAGAGTTAGCTTCAATTTTTTTGAATGTGTTTAATACAATGGAAAAAAGGGACGAGGAGCGAGCGAACGGAACGCTTCTTTCATCCTTCTTTCATCCTCATACATACATATACAACACACAACTCCTCTCTTAAGGTCACAAACTATCACACAAGCAAACAACAATGTGAACACTCTCAAGTCGACATGAGAGTGAGCAAACCCAAAAGCGTATATACTACATTTATTCTCTGGTGGAGTAATATGAGTCTTAACGAAGGTAGAGAAAAAGCAGCATGCACAACACAACACTGAGAATTTTGTATTGAAGGATGAAATCTTTTCTGTGCTCTACACACAGTCTGTCAATCCTCCGAGCCCTGAGAGCAGTGAGCACAATAAGTTTTTCCTCTTCTTTTTACAATCAGAGGAGATTCGTAAACGCGGAGGAGCGCGTATGGCATTATCGCACACACATAATATTCTGTGTAATTTTCTTCCTTGAAGGTACTCTCTTTTACTATGTAGTTAAAAGTGTAAGAATGACTACCTAGAATATGTGTATTATGCGAGTCAATACATCGGGATCGGGCAGAACATTATTGAAGCATAATAAAAGAAGCTGAGAAGCCAATGGTGTTTTAACGGATGTTGGCGTTCTGCCTGTCTATGAATTGATTCCTTTTGATTTCTCACGTAAGATTTATTTTCCTTCCTCCCCGACAGGTCGGCTTCTCTCTCAATATATTCTCGTTGATTTTTGAAAACCCTCTAATAGAGAGATATTTCTCTCTATTGATGCCTTTTTGACTTCACCGAAAGAGATTTCATTTAATTTCTCTATAAAGCTGTGTACCCATCGCCAAGCGAGGCTATATACCTCCTTTGATGCAATGCACACTGTATGCACATTGCACACTCACACTACAAAGCTCATAGTTAGAGCTACTAGAAGAAGTGGGAGTTAAGTAAGATATCATGATCTATGAGCAAAGCAAGGGCTAAAATACAAAGGAAGAAAGGCCTGTAAAACCGGGTGGCATAGGTCAAATTTCCACGCGAAGAATGTCGAGTTTGAGAATAGAAAGAAAAAAGGCTTCCTGTGACTTGCTGCCTCGACTCCTCCTTCCTTTTTGCCTGATTTGTACTTTCGGCCCTTATTTTTTCGCTTTGAGCTTCCTGTACCATCATCATCATCTTTGGCTTGAACAAAACTTTTTTTCCTTTCGGAGGAGCACGCTGTTGCATGCACGCAATCATGGTGGCACACGGAGTCTGCATAATGCGGGTCTCCTATCCATTGTTGCTTATGTGCTACAAGAACGCGGAAAGAGCTGCTGCTGCGGGGATGAAGATCAATCTTCCTTTATACTTGTTCGGTTGACTGTTCATAAAAGCAGTCTGTACATGTCACCTTAAGTAGAATGCACTGAAACTTGCATTCAGATACACATAGATAAAGAGCATATAGGCACATATAATATTGGAGTTCGAAGCAACCCATGAATTGCATGATGTAAGTGATGTCGTGTAACAGAAACTCTGCATTCAACACGTAGACAGACGAAAAGGTTTCGATGGAGTGGGGGTGGAGGTTTTACAGAGTCGACAAGAATTTAACGAAAAAAGATGCCTCGTAACCTATGGAATCATTCTTGTAGGAAAACTCATTTCAAATTTGTATACAGTTGCATCGTCCATGTAACTTTCCACTTGTGAAATAACAAGCATCTTTTAAACCATACTTCCCTCGGCATTCTCCGGGACAAATATACGTGCATGCATGTCTGATTTCTATAACTGCGTGAATGCAATGTTGGGATTAGTAAACTGACTTTTTCGTGCTCTGTTGTAATGATA
The DNA here is from genome assembly GCA_034687055.1 of Heteromurus nitidus. Taxonomy (NCBI): domain Eukaryota; kingdom Metazoa; phylum Arthropoda; class Collembola; order Entomobryomorpha; family Entomobryidae; genus Heteromurus; species Heteromurus nitidus. Next base: position 4,267 of record JAQFZW010004550.1, read on the forward strand.
ACGCACTAAACACATTCTGCTTGAAAACTAGTCATTTTCATTACAAGCGTGAATTGCTGCGGTGGAATATGGCACTGTAATACATTCATACAAGTCCAATACGAGCCAGACTCAAGCAAAGATCGGAAATGGAAATGAATGAGAAATTTTTTCCACGTTTTAAACAAGAAGTGGATCAAAATTCGTTTTGTATCAAAGAAGCTACGAAATGCACATTTTCATATTAGTTTGGCAGGCTCCTACTAAAATCCATGCTGATATGGTCGAAAGTGCCCTCTACAAAAAAAACTGGATCTTCGGATCTGCGTGAGCTCAAAAACATTTCCTTTGAGTAACCTGTCTATTGTATTTTGATACATTAACATAAATACTTTAAGGGTTTCCTGGCGTATTCCATGAATTCGAAGGCTCCTCTCTTTCCTCCACACGACGACAAGGATGTAAGGGTCTCTTTTCTCTACGCGTGATTATTGTTACTCCCCACCTACCTGCCAACTAATCATCCTACCTACATCTAGAAAAGCTTTCAGAATGAACGGTGTACGTACCAACCAGCAGGCACATTGTATTACGAATATCTCTATACACATCTTTTTTCCCTTCATTCCTGTTACTTTACACTGTGGATGGATGGTAAAGACCTGAGCCGGAGGCATTCTCGAAAAGACCTCCAGAAGAAGAAGAGAGAAGGAGAGGAGGAAATCAGACAGCATCACTGAAAGAAGAGATACAACTCTATTATGGCCTTTTCTTTCCCGACTGCTTCTGTATGAGGTGGAAAATGTGTGCTAGATACCTAAAATGCGTGAGTGTGTAGGTATATGAGTGTACACACAAGGTTCTTGTATGCAATCATAATATACAATGTATACTTAACGCTCAGCTTACATGTGGGCAGGTAACCAATTAAATAGCATTCTGTCCTGGGCCCTGCTGGAAATTCCCTCTTCTTTTTTCGAGCTATAATGCTTCTTGTGTCGAATTTTGAGTAATACTCTACACATAACTAACTTTGTAATGAATCTTGTAATTTTATGAAAAGTTAAATGCATCACACGATGCTCAAGAGAAAAGTATAGGGTGGAAGATATTTTTATCGTAGTTCCCTGTTTCTGGTAAAATAAAAGAGTTTCCTATAGTAAAAAGACATTATGAGCTGGAAGTTTGAAGATGTGTAGTGTATCCATGCTTGAAGAGATTAAACAAAACGATTGAGCTCCTACAAATGTGTTTTCTGTTCACTAATTTGAGAATTTAATATTGATTTCGATACTATCTTATAGCATGAAAAAGACCTTGAAACATTTTCGTAAAGCTACCGTTGTCAGCATGTTAGCACAACAGTGTTTAAGGAACATGCTGGAACTAATTTTTCATCCAGGTATTGTTCCATTCCACCATGATCAACCATTTCTCCTTATGCCTCCTCAAGACTCTGACTAACGATTAGTGAGCCAAACTCCTTTATTACTTGCACAAGGCACCCATCAAAATCCACCCTGTTGAATATGTGTTGAATGTTTGCTTTGTCTTCGAGTTTTCTATAAGTTTGTAAGGGTCAGGCCAGAAGGATTGAAGCATAGGACATGTTGGCAAAATGTAAAGATCGTAATGAAAGGATTTTGTGAAGGATATCGCTTGCTTTTGCCTCATTTAGTATGAAACTTGAATGGGTTGTGTTGTAAGCTACGGAAGCCGTGTCGCCAGCACATCTCTCTCCACAAGTGAGAAACAGACGAGTTCTTTGTAGAGGAGAATTTTTGTTCTGTAGAATTTGTAGGAAGGGAGCACATGAAGTAAAGTAGTAAAATATAGAAAATACGCATTCATGACGGAATGAGTCTTGTTCAAAAGTTTCGACAATTGTGTATATTTGTTTCTTTAATGCTGCATGTGTGTGCTTGTACTTCAAAGGAAAGTTCTCCTCTAAGATAGGTTCTAGAGTTGAAGCAACAAGCGTCATTGCAACTCTTCATCATCGTGGCTACTCTGTATATTGTTATGGCGGGGATACTAGTGTGGTGATACTGGTTTACTTTACAGCTCTACCATACAAATAAGCACTGCCGATGACCAGAGCACAGCCGAGCTCCGTCTAACATTGAAATGGAGAAGGGCCGAACCGAACCATGCAGGCAAGCACACAGCAATAATCTTAAGGCATCAGCATATATAAATACAAGACGAAAACCAAAAGCCAAAGGCTTGGGATGATGGGAAATCTGGGGTGGTATGGAATGAAGATGTTGAGAAAAAGAAGAACGTGGCAGGAGGTCTGGATGCAGACCACCCAAGTAGAATTGTGTAAAATATACATATAATTTAATATTATGCACGTCCTGAAGAGCAACATTAACCATATTATTTAAAAGAGGGGCAAAAAATCACAAAGACCCGAGATTAGTTTGTTAATGTCTTAATATCCACCTCGCTACATTGTGTACAGTGTACAATAAGTGTACATACACATATGCTTTCTCAATGCATTCGGAGTCTTCTTTCCTGTATTATACCTATACCAAGAAAAAAAACCAATCATCCTGATGAAGAATTGTTGTGCTTGTTCAGTCTCATCGAAGTTTCATATTGATGTTTTCCTTCTTACCTTGAAATCATACACGACTTGAGAATGACTTTTGCACTTCAAGTACATATATATACACCTTTGAATTTGATCTACGCGTAGCATGCATTCATGAATATAATTTTTTGGCGAAACAGATTGATTCTATCTGGATATGCTATGCTTATGCTATGCTATACTTCTGTAATAGTTGGTCAACCAATATTATTGCGTGCTTCTCACAATAAATGCTGGTCGTCTGGTCTATCAAAGCTTAAAAGATATATTCTGGACAATTTATTACACGAGTTTTATGTAGGCAATACTGCATTGTGTCACGCATTCCACTAGAATGTATTTTACGCTCCTAAATCCTGTTTGATAGCTTTAAAGGATTTCACAAGATGAATTGAGTTTTTTGTCGCTGGAATTTATTGGGAACTTGACACCTTGCTGATGGAGGTCCTAAAGGTAGTAAATGCCTCGTTATGTTACAAATCATTAGGACGAACTTTTTGGAATAAATTTGTTAGGGACTGCGGCTCAGATATACAAACTGACCTTTGTGTCTTTTTGAACGCCAAATCTTTTAGAATTACATTCCTGTGGCGATCCAATCGGTGTAGGACATTACGCTTCATTAGCTTTCATTTATGTCACACGCATGGCGGAATAATCGACTTCTTTTGTGATGAGATTATTAATTTTCTCGTTTCAAGATCAAAGCAACCGTTGCCCATAATATATTACTTGTGATATGAGTTCAAATATTTCGACGAAAGAAAAACTCATAAAAATTGTTTCGTTCATTAAACGCTCCATCTTATATAACATGTATTTTCTAAGAAGAGGGAAGGGACTGGAAAGAAGTGTTGTGTTGCATATGACTTGTGGTGGTCCACATTATTTTACACTCATGCCGCCGAAGACCAAGACAGTTTTTTAGTCGACAAAGATATGTCACCTCTCTCAAAAATTAACCAACTAAGCTGAAGCGTTTGGGAGGAATGCACACCCTCAAAAGTTCTCTCTCTATTTGAAAGGGTTCCGACTGACGAATGAAGGAGAAAAATGCTCATCAATATTTTACAATCAATGCTGCTACAACTCCAAGTGGCATCATCATCAAGAACAGTTTTATGTTGAAAAGTCTTGTTAATTTTATGGGCTATGTCATCATAAATACATTCTGGTTAGCAGAAAAAGAAGAGACGCGTTGGAATTTCTCTACTGAAGCCCTTTGATTTCACGTACTTAATGTACTTGTTCTTCCACAAGGTTTCTTGTCATCATTCCTTTTCCTCGTGAAAAAATACAAACGTGTGTACGGTACAAAACGCAGAGAAAGAAAAAATGTAATCATCGCTAGATTTTTTTACTCTTCTTCAAAACTACTACATCTGCTTTGCCAAATGAGAGAACACCCATCGGTGATAGTATTTTTATTGCAGTACCACCACCAAAGCAATCAAGGAAACAAGACGGACAACTAGCCATTCCATTGCTTTCTATTGATTTCCTTTTGACGACTTAAACTTTGCACTGATAAATCTGCGAATGACATTATTTTCAACGTGCCAGCCAACTGCTGTAAACCGCACACACATGCATTCTAGCAAAGTGCATAAGCTCTGAAGGTTCGGAGAAAGAATTAAGATTTGCTGAATGGAAGCAAGTTTGCAACCATATGTGGCATTTATGACTAGAGAGATGGGAGAACGTAATCTCGCTCGCATAAGCGTAAAACAGGATTTTTCCCCAATGAAATATAAAAAAGGCAAGAAGAGAGTATGATTGTCTTCCTTATACTCAAGACGTGAGTTTTTTGATGCGAGAATATGCACGGTACACGGTTCTAAAGAATTTAATACAACTTACAACCCATTCCTTGAGTCCGCACACACTTTTGAATCAATTCGATGAAAGATGTTGCCCAAATAAGAAAGCAATAATAATATATACTACTGTTGCCATAAGTGGATGAGCATAACGAAGGATGGCACTAATAAAGTTGTTTTATGGCGTCTTTAAGCTCTTGTTCCGTAGCTTTCATTTTTCCAACATACAAACATCACAATAATAATCCTAAATACTACTTACATATATTATTATATATCTATATAATATCTATATATTCACACAAGTCTCCTTTTACTCAACAACTCAACGAGAACAAGCGACCAGGATGAAACAGCGTTTCGGTTTTCTTTTATATAAGTTATGAGTGCACAACAGAGAGTATGGTAGTATGCTCATCAAGAATTCCTGTCCTGCTCGCTGGATTGCAGCTTTGGAGCTATCCTTTTTTTCCTTCGTATTTTTCATCATCGTAAAGAGGAAATAAAATTGAATAGGGCTATAACACAAGGTTTCAATGGACTAGCTTTTACGTATTATTGCATCGTAAAAATGTGTTGTGCCTCTCTCCTCGTTGTAGTATATATGAGGCACCTCTAATTCTAGAGCTTCATTTGCATGAGATATGTGCATATATTGCATATTATTATTGGTGGTGCTCAAATACAAATCATGAGCCGAAATGTGAAGAACACTTGATTTTTCCGATGTTCTCGCTACGTCTTCAACGAAACAAATAATATCATAAAACTGTTGTGTCTATGATTTTATTGTAACACCGAAAAAGGACCAAGGGTAAACATATTTTTATACAAACTTTCGATGACAATTTTTTTGGCCGAAGAAACCAAACCATGTTTGGTGCTGGTCCTTCTTCTCATTTTAGTGTTTATGTATATGCACCTGATGGATTCCATTACTTAATTGCAGCATCTTTAGAAATTTACCTACGAATTTTACATCCACACAATCGTCATGAATGCATGGAGAAAGGCGTACAGTCTACATCATGTGTCGTTCATCAGACAGTTCTTGTCTAAGAGCAACTTGAAAGAAGCTTCAGACTATGTATGTTTTAAAATACACAATGTAGCCGTAATGAAGACATTAACTTGCTTTTGTTTATGAAGACAAGTGCGTTTATGTGTAAATCGCGGAGCACATCACGAGTTTATCTTTTAACTCCATGTCAAATCCTCTCAAACACAATATGCATACAATGTTGGATGTTGATTAAGACGGAGGAAGTTAGGCGCTGGGACGACGACGATCAGGATGATGATGATGATGTCGACAGTGATGATGAGGTTTTGCCCATCTCTCTCTCTCTCACAAGGAGAGTCCCTCAAGTTGCAAGTCTAGAATCGGCCCAAAATGCATACATAGGTTCTTGAGGACGATAAA
>JAQFZW010004551.1:0-10087 GCA_034687055.1 Heteromurus nitidus
CGATCTAGCAACAAAGACATGTGGCGTCGGTGTCGATGATTTAATTACTTTAATCTAATTAAAGTAGAGTTAATTATTTTCATTAGCTTTATTTCACCGAAGTGTGTAGTTACAAAATATGTTGGTACAGTAGTTCTTACAACAATTTTCACTATCAATTAACATAAATACAAACAACTTGAACTTTTACGATATCCCCATAATTTTTATGAGCGTTGGTATCACATTTTTCTTGACATGTAATTAATTGTCTAATTAAGATTTATTCTATCCATACGGACATTACAAAACATAACATAATGTTTACTCAGGAAGCTCGCAAGTCCTGTAAAGCCACATGTGCATTCAAAATGAAACTATCCTAACAAAGATATTAATAAAAATGGAAGTATACCATTTAACGACATAAAGTAAAGTATTCATATACAATATTGGTATGAAATATTAGAGTACATCAGATGATAGTTAACAATGTATTAGTAATTAACAGGTCAGTAAGAATTCAATCGCCAAAGTTGAGAATTAATGGTGGCAGTGACACACCTTAAGACATGTGGCTGAGAACGAAATATATTCAGTCAGTTTATGAAGGTCCTTATAAAACTAGAGTTCTAAAACTAAAGTTGTAACGCAAGGACGCAGTACTCAGGAGTGTTTTACCGGACTTCCGAAATATCCGGTGTCCTGAGTAGAAAACAGTCTTAAACGTGGGGCATCACCTCCACCATATGAATCAGAACTGCCCGGAGATCCTGAGAAACTGACGGAGCTTGGTGGCGTTGGAGCGTACCTATGAGGGGTGCCATGAAACTGGGGACTAGTAACAAAGACAGATGTATTGGCTGTGGCAGCGCCGGTTTTTCGCTGGGCGTACAGCCGAAGACCTAAGATAATTAAATAGTTAGTATTAAAGGGTAAAGTTGCGTTAGAATAGTGAATTATCAAACCAAGCAAAAAATTGTTGTACTTACAGTAAACTACAATCACAACTCCAATGACTGGGTACAATAAGAAGTAGCAAAGGATATTCAAGAAAAACTTGAAGTAATCTATCAATAGTCCTTCGCTTTCTCTTCTATACGCGAGCTCAGATACAATTTTGATTTTGACAGGAATCTGCAATGTTCAATCATTTTAATTTCATAATTAATTAAAGGCGTATTATGAACTCACATTATTTTGCGACGGTTTCCAACAAGGTACTATTTCTAACATACCTCGATGCTTTGTTGTGTACTTCTTGAGATCACTTTGACGGACAGCCGTTTATCAAAACTCACACCGGAAAGCCAGAATTTTCTTGTCAGTTTAACATTGTATTTCAGTGTGGCTGAATCTTCTCCAGCGCTTGGGTGCATTTCTAACAAATGTTTGTTGTAGGTTTTCGAATCCTCCACTTTTCCATTGTCAATTTGCAAATAATCTTCATCACTGGCAATTATCTAGCAAAACAGAAAATATAACCCGATAAATGCAGTTTTGATCAATAGACATCGGCAAAAATAATTAATACGCTGGCTTTGTTAATAAGTCTGAAAGTTATACAATTCGACTTACCACTGTGTCTTTAAAAATACTTTTCAATGCAGTGAGAACAAAAGAACCCGACTGCGTATCGGTTTGCAAGATTAGCTCTGGTGTATGTAGAAATATAGCTGGGTTGAATTTCATAGAAACTGGCTGTGACTGAACTCCATATCCTACAAAAGTTGACTTTTTAGAAAATCAAGAAATTTTATTTTACATTATGCAGTTTCGTAATACATTACTTACGAGCAGTTGTAACTTTCAAATGCGGGTCAATAGCGTCGTCATTCAACTTCGCCACCAAATTTAGTCGTGAGTTTATGGTGCTGGAGTGAAGCAAGGTCCTCGAGTACTCTGTACCAGTAATCCTACAAGCAAATCGTCCTGAAAATGTCGAATGGTCATACATTTAATTTTAATATTTTGAAATGATTTCAAAGATAAAGGTTTTATCCAATAAACACAAAAACAAATTACCAACCTTGCCGTCTTAAAAACACTGGTCGAACATTTAACACTTCAGATATTTTAACCCGGATTTCAGGGTTGTCAAACGCCAAGTCGCACGAGAAAGGCGCCGGGATATTCTCCTGAAGAAAAATTTCTGAGCAGTTGTTACCAAAAACGTTACAGCTTTGTTCGTCAATCATAACAGGGATGTCAAATCTGATGTCGTCTGTGCTGTTATTCGTAACGTATGCTGGCGCCAAGGATTTGTAAAACCCAATCTGTTGTGACAAGGACAAGAAAGTATATAGTTATAGTTCATTTTGATTTTCATGTTCATGTAAGATTAATTATATTGCTTGTTAATAATTACTGTCGTTAATTAGTAGTTTTATAGTGTACCTTTCCAGCTCCATGAACGAAAATATTTTGCGTGTGCATAGCTATACCGTCAACTTCATAGGTGACAATAGTGTTTCCAGGTGCAAGAGCCACGCCAACACCAGTTGTTGGGTCGACTTTCACAGATTTTGCTGGAGAGCAGCTCCATCGTCCTTGTGATGCTCCAGTGCTTAGCGCTGTTAAGCCGCATGAGAAGCATATCACGTCGCCAACATTTAAAGTGTTCATTGGCTGCAGCAAGAGATGAAATAAATAATTATTATAATTATATTAAGTCAAAATTTACATTTTCCCTAATGAAAGATATGAGAATGACAAAATGACATTACTTACCAGTTTTGGTTCAATCGCTTCCCCAACAGAAATTGTAAGATAATCAGCCAGGTTTCCACTAGCATCATCATGGACTTTAAGAGAAACCCTGTCTTCAGTGAGTGTAGATACTTTGTATGTATGGTTAGTTCCCTCTCCATCAACCAAAATTGCATCCAGACGACTCGGTCGAACCTTCGTTACACCAGTGACGGAATCGAATTTTCTACCAGTGTTATCATGGTACGTAGCTGTGATCGCGATTGGAATTCCCCTCGGCAAAATACTGAGCTGTTTGTTTCTCAGGTTTACTGGGAGTGCAGGATTTGCCATTATGTAACTGATCCGCTTGACCTACACATTATCATTTTAATAAACACTAGTATTTAGTACTTGGCAATATAAAACATCAAAAATACTGATTAATACAATAAATAACGATATATTACCTCAATTACTACAGTTCGCGACTGTACAAGTCCGAAATTCTCAACTGCATTGATAAGGATTACAGCCTGTCCAATCAGGTCATTAGAACGAACTATGCCATTGCCATCTACAGACACTATTGACCTATCAGATACTTTGGGATCTTTGTTGTTTTGAATCGTGTATGTGACCAGCGCATCCGAATCCTTATTTGTCTTCAGGCTAATTTCGGAGTTTGGAGTCATGAGAATCGAAGGGCTGTTAAGAGGATAGCTTAGCAGCAGCATCTGATCAACCACCTATAACAAAACAAGATTCCAGACGTGTAGTAGACACATGGGGCAATGGGTTGCAAGAAATTACTTTTAAGTTTAAATCATAACTGACCGAAATATCCACTTCTGCTTGGAATGTTTTCTTATAAACAACTGATAGTCGTACAGTTGTGGTGCCTGGGCGTCTGGCATGAAACTGCAGCTGGGCCTGATCTCCGGAGGGTGGATAATATCCATTTGCCTAAGAAAAAATCAAAATCTTGTAGAACCCCTTGATCATTTAACATTTTAACGAAATTCGTCACAACTTTAGAAAGCAATGCAATACCTGGAAAGGATGCACTAGTTCTCCACATTCCTTGTTACTTGATGCCCATTCAAATGTCATAATTGGTGAAGTACCGCCGAGAAGAAGGGATGTATCAATCTCAGCACCACCATCGGTAACTCCTACGGCTCGTAACGGCATTTTTTCGTTGCTCAAAATATGCGTTATGGGGCTCACGATTCGAACCCCTTTGAGATTTACCACCTCTATGTCTACCTGATCTTCGGAATAAACTTTTCCACTGGAGGTGTCGACAGATCGTCCACGAATCCTTGTTTTTCCAATAGCCTTTCCAGTTACTAATCCACTTCCAGATACCTGAATCATTTCTCCAGCATCTGCAACGAAAACAGAAACGCTAAACGTTAACATACCAATGCCGAAAATGCGATTTACGCAAATCAAATGACGACATCAGAGCTAACCGCGTCATTTACCTGTAAAGAACTGAACCTTGGAGTTGGTTTGAGGTCCTCCGTATGAGGTTATCTGATACACCGAACCAATCAGCATGATCACATTACTTGGAGACAGTTTCAGAGGCGGAAATACTGAAATTGTTCTAGGGATCGATTTGATACTCCCAACGCCCATAAGTTCATCATGGCCATCTGCAGAAAAAGAAACTGTTGCTTCTCCGAGTGCTTTGCCTTTCACCCTATACCGCAGAAAGTTGTCCGCTGCTGCTGAAGGAAGTTGCTGAATTTGTATCACGTCTGATTTGGGAGCTTGAAGTTGCAGCCTCACAAGCTTGAGCATCTCTGGTGTTAAAATATTGTTGGCGTAGTCGTACACTGATACGTGCATTACGGTGTCATCGCCCAACTGAATTTCGTCTTCAACGTCCACTTTAATATATCCAACCCCGTTCACGTCAACCGCAATTTCTGCATCTTTCCGAGACGTTATGCACAGATCTCGGATCTTTATCTTCACGCTTCCTTGTGCAACAGGCTGGATTTCCAGAGTTTTGTTGGTCTCAAAGTAAACCACGTCGACGACAGAACTTTTACCGGTATCCACCTCGAAGTGTCCAGATCCATCGTGGATGCGTACAATTGCCTAAATCAGTTCAAGCAATGTATGTTATTACGGCTTTTATGTATCAAAAGTTATGAAAATCCCAATTAGTTTTCAGTTCTTAGGAACTTAAGGCAAAGCATAATCTATTTCACCCAGTACCGGCAATACCCCAAATTCCATCATCATATTCACCATTAAAACCAACCTTATTCTTATTCCAATGAATTATAACAGAAACACAAATACCTTGCTATGTTGATGTGATGACCGTTGAAAGTAAAAAAGTAAAGTATTTTGAAGAAAAATGTTCATGCATAACGGTGCACAAATATGAATAAATTAACTGGTTTATGCATAATGATCGTGATTCATGAATATATGAAAGCATTTTAGCGAACAAGCCAGTATCCTAAAAGCCATCACTCGTCGGTCGACTTTAATTGTAAATGATAATAGTTTATTCTTATATGGAAAGGTATTATAGACAGAAATAAGAAATGATGTGGTCATCATTTGACGAGCACTACTGGCCACAAACACTACGACACGGGTGAATCTGCACTTGCATCTTCCTGAATACATGAAAAATGCAATTCTTCCTTTAAAATGGCATTGCATGCTTGAAGCTCCAGGTATCGTTAGTACCTTTAGAGCGAACTTTTTTTTGGAAACATTTACTGTTATTGGTGGTCAACCAATCGACAATAACTATAAGCCTACGATCTTCATGATTACGTCTCTATATTGTATCAACAAAATATCTACTATACCTTTGCAGAGGGATGATTGAACACAGTCACTGATGGAGGTTCCACAGAAACATCAGCAACAAGTTGAAGGTCCATGGAATGCTGCAGCTCGTTTTCATCTTCGAACTGTGGTGATAACTTCCGAGCTCGAATAGAATAACTCCTTAGATGTTCCTCTCTATAACCTGTGACTTCGGCAGTAACCTCCACATTTCCTGATTTATCTCTTGGAATGATGGTCTGATAGCCTGAAACCGAATGTGTGTAAAAATTTATTTAAATCTGAACATTTTGTTTGTCAAATCCATTGCACAAATAGTAATGTGCTGCTGAAGGAGACTCACTTTTCCCAGGAGTGATATAGCCCAAATCATGTCGAACGGGTTGAGTTACAACAAACTTGGGACTATTAAAACTGACCAAATCAGGTTGAGATGACCACTCTATCTGAAGGCTGGAAATGTTGTCGAATTTCTTTCCATTGGCATCCTTAACAATGACAGAGACAAGAGTGTTCTCGTAGTTTGGAACTGAAACGCGTACAACTTGAGCTGCAGACGCATCATTAGGACACTTGGATTTCAATGGAGTTTCCACTTTGAAATACATCGTGGTTGGCTCTGCACAAATCACTTGAACAACAGCCACACGAACAACCGAGTTCTGTAAAGGTGTTATTATCAAACGTAAATGTAATGCACAAATTTATTCCCAGCGAGTAATATTAGAAATCAATTCAAATTCAAATACCTCAGTTTCCGAAACTTTAGTGTTTCCAATGCTGAATGCTGCATCCGTTGTGCCGATTTCTTTGCACGTTACTTCATATACATACAAGTCATCTTTAGCCCCCTCGTCCAATTTGATTTCCCTTTGCAGTGCAACAGTTTCATTTACGATGCCTAGTTTCCTAACAAAGCCAGCGTGTCTTTCTAACAATGGTCTTGGTCCCCCGTGAAAAGCAATTTGTCGAGATGATCCAACAGCCAAAATAGTGACTCTGCTAACTGGCTCCACAACCTGTAAATTAGGAAATTTACAAATCAGATTTATTTCATAATCGAACCGAGGAGGCGTGCAGTATTTTGAAGCAAGTAATAAGTTCATACCTCTAGAGGCTTGAATGTGGAAACAGTCACGGAATCTTCAAATGATAAACCATTAACTGCATACTTTACATTCACAATGGATGATCCAAGCGTTTTCCCGGTGATTGGAAGGACAACACAAGCAGGTTTCAAATGTGGATAATGGGTCTTGGCGTCAAACTCGAAATTCGGATCTAATACTTTCACTTCAAAAGGAAGTTTCCCACAACTAGAATATGAAACTCTAGTTTTATTTGGATCGTTGGGCCTGATAGTGTAAAATGCCAAAGGGACTTGAATAGCTGTTCCAACTTCAGCTTCTACTATGTGTGGAATGATTTCCATTCCTGTTGGTGGAAGAATATGAACACGAGCGTATCCTTTAATATTGGAATTCACTGAAGCTGCGACAGTCACATTTGCAGAACCAAACCAAGAAGACTTTCCAGTTCCACTCTGGCTAACAGTTACTATTGAAGTATTTGTAGAACTCCATACGAAGCTTCCACTGCCTCCAGACGGCTAAAAAAAGTTCAGAAGATCATAAAATGTTAAACTTGAAACTAATCCATGAATCAAGTAATTGATTCAATTGAAGTTTTGTGATTGAAATTCAATGACATTATGACATATTTGATAATTTGATTTGACTTGCATTCCACCGTAATTCGTATTTGGGTTGAATACTCGGATCCCAAGGAAGTATTGTCTCTTTGGGGTTGATAGCAATACTTTGAAAGATTTCCATTTCTGCTTTTACACGAGGTTGCCCGGTAGGCTCGAGAATTCCCCCATCAGCTAATGTGATTTTCTTCAACACAGCCTTGACAAATGAAGCTCCCTTCCTAATTGGTACACCGTAATGGTAAGTACCATTTGCAGAACTATGATCAACGCGGAAGTACATTGGGTCGAATGTTGTTTCAACGTAGATGTTCTGTAATACGGAAAATAAACAAAACCGTGCGATTAAATGGGACACGATAATCGGATAAGTATTGGTAAATATATGTACTATTTTTAATTTTTTAAACTTACATCTCCGACGGTAATTCGCTGGTTTTCAGCGTCATATATTTCTACTTGAATTTCGTACGGCTGACCAATGATAAGCGCCCAGTTGCGATGTGGTAAAACATGCAAAGAGAGAAACTTTGGTTCTCTGACAAAAATTCTTGAAGTTAACGATTCCGGTTGTTCATCCTCCAGTCCATCGACGCAGTTCTTGTCCTTCACTAAAATCTTCGTCTCGCCATATGTCAACGCTTTGATTTCAGACTTTTTGGCATCGTATTCCACCACTGAAGCGTTACTCAGTTCGAATTCGTAAACGCTGGAAGGCAACTTTATATCAACTTTTTGTCCATGCTTGATCTGAATGAGTTTGAGGGGGATGATGGTCCCTGGAACGACATATGCTTCGTTTGGCTCCAAAATTAGGTTGGCGACAACAACAATTCGAACCCGAGAGTCGATAGATCTGTAGAGGGGGTCATTGATGCGAGCAACTACCACAGCGGAACCGGTCTTAATTCCTTCCACCAAAACTGTGTCCCCTTGTTGACGTTTGGATTCCAAAGCTGCCACGCCTGGCGGAGCCTGGTAAGGGGACTCCGAAAATGGCATGAATCTCATAATACTTTGAGGATCTATCATGGTGCTCGTTTCCTTGAATGACTCCAGGGCCCAAATAAACGGAATTCCGTCCAATGTGCTAAATTCGTTGTCTTTGCTGCCATAAGCTTGAATATGAAACTTGGAGGGAGCTTCCTCCAAGTGCAGCTCTTTTGTGGTTGTCCTAATGTAAACAGAAGTAATCTTATCGATGATGACATCGCATCGGACCGTTTCTTTCGTCACTGCATCTTCTGCGTACACAATGGCACTTGCAGGGCAACACGGCGATGCCCGTGGAACCGTGCTAATAATCGCTTTGTCAGAACAAGGACCACCGTTGTATTCCGTCAGTGCCTCTTCCTCATTGTCAGAACTTAATCCTTCCGTGGTTATTGTTATGATGTCTTGCCTTGACACAGACCTACATGATGGAAATTACATTCCAAATTTAAAATCAATCCAACCAATACAATATAGCAAGCCCTTGAATTTTTAGATGTGTTTTGTTTTCATTCATTACTCATGTTATAACAAACTATTCATGGCTTTGTAAACTGTTATTGCTATGCTATGAACGTATGAATACTATGTAAAATGCAATAGTAAATGTTCATTCTAGATCGTTAGCTTTGTGTGACGTGTGAAGCTCTGTCTCCGCACTGTAATAATGCTTTGTTTTTGTGCCCCGCGGTAATATGGTTTTGTGAGATTCTTGATAAACCAACTTTAACTTTTTCTGGGTTGGGGTTCCGTTCCTTCCTTGTCCGAGTCAGAATGACAATCCCTATCCATGCCATGTTTTTTTCACGCCGAGATTTCATGAGAGTTTACTGTAAATTCCGTCATTTGCTAAAACCGGTTTTCCGAATCTTTTAGTTTTCAGCTCAGACTTTTGCATTCACAATTCTAATCCAAGTCTTTTGGTTTTGTGTGAAAATATACAGTTAATCGAAATGATCGTACAAGGAATGACATATGCCCTGGAACCGAGTGCAAATTTCAAATTTAAGTATACATTAGCAAATTTGCAATGCTTGTAGAACTAAGCATTTAGAAATCCTGTTTCAAACGTAAAATACAGGGGACCCGAATACTCATCAAATTTGACTGCAATGCTGAATACATACATGGTGTTTAGATATATTCACGTGTGCATCCTGTGGAAATGTCAATGTTAAATGTGGGCATGGTATGGCAGGGGCATGGATAACGACGTTTTATGTATGATTATGATAAGATTATGATAAGATTTAAAACTAATGCTTAATGCATCTTTTCTCGATAGCTCTATATTGTTGATTGTCAATTGTAGATTGTACTTATTTCCAAATTTACTTACCATCGATAACATCCAGGGGTGTCGACTTGAAGTGTAAAATTCACACTCAGGTTATCAAAATAGGGTAATCGAACCCTTGGCACATTTAACTTCACATGGCACTCGCTTAAAGCAGCTAGCAGCGAAAATACTGCTAGAAAAACCGACGTCCTTTTCACTGAGAACATGATTTGGAATGAATTCCTAATGTTTATCATACTGCTGGATGCCATTTCCAATTCTTAATAATGTTGAATTTGCCTACTTAAATTGTAACTTCTCCGTTGTCCGTCTCACCAGTCAGTAAATATAATCCTCCCTCACTCTTCTGAACACACATACAACGTAACAGATGAAAATTAACAGCTAGTCTTATCATTAGTTATTATTGCGAAATCCATTTTTACTATATTCACACTTTAATTTCGCCACAACATCACCATCCTCTCTCCCGTCACAAACTAATGGAGGAACAACAATGCTCACCTCAAGTAACAAGCAACAAGTCAGTTGATTGTTCCTCCTCATCTCTCCTCTTCGCCAAAATGCAAAACACCCAGCACCAAGCAAAG
>JAQFZW010004552.1:0-10081 GCA_034687055.1 Heteromurus nitidus
GGCTAGATACATGGAGGGGAGTCAGTGGGCGAAATCCTGACCAATATAAAACTTAACATCGGGGCCGGTTGCCTCGTGAGTGGAGTATGTACGAGGAAATTTCGGAGGATAGCTCATTAACCAATGAATTTAATACGGGAGAGAATACACATGTCCCGTTCTTATCTTGTCCAGAATCAGACTCCACTCGTTTCAACCACTTGACTTGAATAAAAATGCTTAACGCGAAATTGATGCATGCAACGATTTCTTCAGATGAGAAACGTTTTATGCGAATACTCGGTATTTGCACACGAAAAACTGTGAAGCGGGGATTAGTGCGATTGTGCACCGAACAATTAGGTCCAACGTTCAATCATGGACACGACGTGTCAACGTGATGCGTGTGCAAGCATTTCACTTGAAAACTGCACTTACAAATTTCCACTAACAAGAAACGGCCAACATGCACATGAGGAAAACTGGTTTATTTCTCGCCATAAACCTCCGAAACTGCAAAATCGACAATTTGATGGATTTCGCTATGTATCAAATGCAACAAAATGGAACAATTGACTATTTCAAATTGTAAAATAAGGAAAGTCTTTAAAATTTAGACGCTCTTTATGAATGTTTCATGACACACGTTCTACTCAACTTTAGTCAACAGGATGAGTCATGTATCCTTTCAACAAATACTTTGTAGTCAGTTACCAAATTACCCTTGATAATTGCCAGACACAATTCAGCAAAAATTCATGCAAAAATTTCCTAGCTAACTTGCATCAGGATTCTGCTGGATACTTGATGATTATGATGATGATAAAATTAAAGTGGGAGTGGGACAGTATGTGGTCTGGGCTCATAAGAAAGTTTTACACAAATGACTTTAGTACCACCTTGATACAAACAATTACTAACTTATTATGAAAATTTTGCCATCCTCCTCGTGGCAATGAAACATTATGTATCATTTCTCCAATGATAGGGAGTGTTTTAAAAAACACTTTCAAGTTCAGGTCATATTTTTTAAAACTATGATATCCTTTGATTCGAGTTGTTTGAGAAACTTCCAATTACAATTTGTCAAAGTTGAAAGAATTGATTTCTCAAAACTTGTATCCTTCATCCTTCATCAGGCACAATTCTGAATTGAGTTTGAGTCCATACGTGTGTCATCATATCAAAACAGACGAAGCGTCATTGTCAACAAAGAGAAGAGATGTCTTTGTTGTTTGTTTGCTTCAAAGTGCCCCTTTGTTTGTGTTCACGTTTCTCAGGTATGGGAGATTCCATGTATAAACAAACTTTATTACTAAAAGCGCGTGCGTCCCTTTGTGACAGTTCTCTTCTATTTTTAGGGATGTGTGTTCACCTTTATTCTCGCATTTCTGGGCCCTGTCTGGACTTGACTGAACAAGACAACACAATCAACAATCGACGATCACAGCGAACTTCAGTGACGTGGAGCTGGACACTACTCGAAATCCTGACCCCGTGTTCGTGTTCAAGTTCTTATAATTTTTGTTCAAAAACAGAAGAGTGTGTCGCAATTCAAACTTTGAATATTGAATATATTCTAGTCATTTTCGTTCGAAGTTATTCCCCGAAAATCGCAACACAATTTTTTTTACTGAAGTCAGAAGTGAGGAGTCATCAGTATCAGTTAGTTGCACTGGACTAGTGTGACACTGACTGTTGGATGTCCATTCATTTGCTAATTAAACATGGCTTTGGTATTAAAAAAGGTAAAATCATAAGCAACCATATAATTTGTCCACAATGACAGTCCACGAACATAACTTTCAACTTTCATTTTAGTTGTTCATTTGTGGTATTTGTGGTTACATGTATATCAACGAATTTAATTCATTAAATAAATCTTGATTGATCTTGGCAATGTTTCAGGGGTCTCGCCGAAATGGGAACGCTATGCAGAAATCAGCCCAAGACCAGTTACAATTACACGCCAATGGGGATTGGTCTAGGCCATGTAAGTATATCACGATAAGATAAATATAAGACAGATATCCTGAAGCGTGCAATTGGTAGGTAAACACATTTGCAATACTTTTTGCTTTGTTCAGGTGACCCCCACATCAAGAAATATCTTGTGGAGCTGATTGACCACACGTTTCTTCCAAAAATGACCCCCGTGTCTTCGGAAGCCAACCTTGAAGAAATCGAGATTTCCCTGCTGCACTTAGCACACAGTACATTCGTAGCCCTGAATCTTCCCGAACTTGCCAAAGTTGAGGTAATGTTCGAAAACTGGAAGAGGGTTCAAGTGAAGTCATCCATGATCCAGGCAGATTTTGTGGATGAATTCCAGACGACCATTGGAAACCTGAACATCGGAGACTCAGCGGTTATCTACGTTCAGAAGCAAAATTGCACCGTTCTATTGACAAAACTGGATGAAGCCAATATGCGCTGTATGACTTATAGATCTTCCCTTCTAAATGAAACCATCATGTCAACAATTGGCTCTCTACAAGTATCATTTCCTGAAACGGATGATGTCATCTTGAACCAAGATTTCCTCCGCTCCCAAACCTTCGCTCTCCAACTATTCGAGCTCTGCACAACGCCATTTGAGATGGCAATGCCTACACTTGGCAAAGATGGGAGCGGAAACGAATGCATCGACTCTAGTAACGTACCTAAGCCATTTCTCGTCTCTGACTGGCTTGTTGGACAACTCGTCCCTGGAAACCTACCCTCATCAAGTATAACCGTCACGAAGAAAATGCGAGACGAGGTTAGATGTCATCCTTCAACACTTGCCCTTCCATTCCGTCGTTCCGGAATGTGGACTTCGATCAAGACAACTCTAGCGCTGAAAATCAGAGAAACTGTCAAGTCAGAAGAAAATGGAAATATTCTCTACAAGACCGTGATGCTCCGCTTGTTGGCAGATCTTGGCATGTATTACTCGCAAGAGAATGAAACCAGCTTTGATTTGGCCAGTCAAGTCTTGGCCAAATTGGGAAGGAGAGTGTCCAAACTTCAAAAGCTTCCTTTTAGCAAAACCCATAAACTTACGCCGCTAGCCAAAACCATATCCTCGGCGAAAGACAAGGTCCTCCAGTATGTCCTCCAAGTTTCATCATCTCTTCGAAACAAAATTACCAATAATTGGCGCAAAGTCGTCGACGAATCCACCTCCAGCTCTTCAGTGAACTGTATCCCCCTCACCCCGGCTAAAATCAGTTCGGACCTTCGCCACGAGATTGATTTTCTTGACAGAATAACTGCACTGCGAGCACTACCTCCACCACCTGCCCTTGACAAGCCTTGTACTAGTATCGACCTTCAACTAGTGCAACTACAACGCTATCCGACATTCCAATCCTTCTCACCAATGAAGCAAGGAAGCACCGACTTTGAGCGAAAAGTATGGCTTCATGACATGGAAATCTTGATCAAGACGAGGATGCACGAGATTACAAATCCACCGTTCGTGAGGAGATTATTTTTTGAATATGTGCCCCAAGCCTCATCATTTTACAAGAACCAAGCTGATCCTTCTGGCTACAGCCAAATGCTTCTCTGCAGTCTCAAACTTATTCAGGCTTTGGACAGGAATGCCACCGGAACGCAGGCCCTCCTCCTTGAATATAAATCTGGGATTCGTGAAAGGGATTTTGACATGCTTCTGCTGCCACACTTGGATGACATGAATCTGCTGGAGGAACTTCTCACTTATTTCCGGGCTCGAGACGAAGCCGCCAAATATCCAGCTACTCTGAGCAGCTCGTCCGTTGACAAGAAATCGTTTTGCGTGAGGTACGCCATCAATAATTCATCAATGGTGAGCCTGAGGGCCAGCATTCTCGAAGAAACGGAGAGACACATTCAGAAGAAGTACAACGAAGTTGACGGCGTCAGAAGCAAATGCGAAGAATTGCAAAAGCAGATATCGCGCAATCGCAACTGCCACTGCACATGGGAGGTGGATCAACGTGGCTATCCGTTATACAAGAAAAGCATTTGTGCACGCTGCAATCTAGAAAGCGAGTTAGGAAGCTTGAGAAAATCAGTGGGCGTCTATGGACGTCCTTTACCCCAGGAAGAATATCTCCAGCACGCTGTCGTCTTTGAGCTTCTCGTCCCTGAAGAACTGACATCTCTCCGGGATGCTCTCGCCCACCTCAACTTCCATATTTTGCTAACCTCTTCCTTCAACGATGTCCACCCTGCTACAACATGGGAGACTTATATGCATCGTCATCCGCCGGGCCCTGAGTCAAGGAAGGTCAAGTTGTGGAGCAATCACTATCCAGCATCTGAATCGTATCTGACCCCAAACCCAAATGTTCTGCACTCTCCAAACAGCAGTTTTGTCATTTACGAAGGGATGGACTGCATCTACTTCCAGGGTCCTCCGAAACACAACTCAAATGCAAAAGAGCTGTGCACATTCCATATCCGTAACACTTCAGATTCCGATATGAAGTTGTACAAAAATCTCCAGTGTACCCTTGCAGACACAATCCACACCCAAAACAAAATTATTGCATCGTCCTACAATTGTCATCGAGACCTAACTGTGGCGGAATTCGTTTCCTTTGGGTCGCTCAGGTCAGGCCACCGAATTCAGATTAGAAACCTGTTCAGGTCAATCTCGAACCGAACTTTGTCCCTCGAGAAGGAGCCTGTCGTAGCTCTCATCATGCAAGCCTTATGGCAACTTGGACCAAGGGAGGAAGACGGTGTTCGAGAGTCGCACGCTGATTTCATACAAAATGAAGTTTTCACCAAAGAATTTCTTGTTCTTCTGGAGAATGTTGTGGACCACAACGAGCAAAACTACAGTAACCCGTACATCCTTCTCGTCATAATTATCGCCACCTCCAGAATCACGGAGCTAAATGAGCAATGTCGCCAAGAGGGCTACCAGTTGCTTCATAAATGTCGTCAACTGCTTAGCAAATGGGCGGAGAGAATTGAGAAGTACATTTCAGACGAGCTTGTCAAAAGCTCCAGTCCGAACCTGAAATCCCTAAAATTGCTTCTTCTCCAAACAACAATTTGCTCCGCTTTCACCTACAAAATATCTCCATCCCTTCTCGACACTGTGACTCAACAACCAAACGACATTCTGCATTGGCTCCAGACAATCTCAAGAATGCATTATTTGATATCGGAGGAGTGTGACTCGTATTTATCCACATTTGCCAAATCCCTCTTGATGACAGCTCGAGCGGTGCCGCTGGAGTTGGAGAAAACTAAGCTATTTTCAAATGCATCCGAAATGTCAGATTGTCTCCACTCATTTGCCACTCAAAAGTGGAACAAGGCAAATGACTGCATTCTTCAGGAACCCTGGAGAAAACATGAAACTCATCCAAATGTATTTGTGGGGAAATACTTGGAGACAATCACAAGCACTCAACACATCCTCTCATTCGACTTTCACCAAGGCTCTTTCCTCGTCGATGGCTACCCGTCTTCCTCGCTTCCATCTCAAATCACGGACCATTCATTATACAAACTTTGGTTTAGCGGGATCAAGTTCAAGATCCAACGCGACTCACAAACATTCCGAACTGTGGACAGATTTCACGGGAATCATTACGAGTTTGAGCTCATAGCGAAATCGGCAACAACATCCGAACTAATCATACGCAAGATTGATGCATGCCAGAACGTGTTGGAGCTTATTAGTCCATCCCACTTTAACAATATCATCGCTCCAACATTCATCACCAAATACACACATTGGCTTGATCCAAGGAACAAGATAGTCTACTTCAATCGAAGGCCAACTGAAGACTCCCATTACGATCTTCCTCCAGATTTCACTCTCGCCAAAACCTCTGGATCGTCCTGGATCTTCAAAAACTTGAAAACTGAAAAATACCTTCTTTCCATCAACTCCGAAGGGTTTGACCACATCTCCACGGCTCTAGCACGACTTGAAGAGAGGGTCCACATCAATGTCGTTTTGGACAAGGAGACAAGTCAATTGACCGCCCTCCTCCCAAGATACCAACTCTCCTTCAACTTGAACAATGAAGGCCACCTCTGCAGTGTTGAGTATCCAGACTACAAAATATCCTGCGCACAAGTCTTTGGCACACTTGTTGGTCTCCAGCAGGGAATCCTCATGGAAAACATCAATAATGGCAAAGAAGGAACTACAATCAGAAAACAACTAGCTTTGATCCCTCATAGCCACATTGAAATCATCGCAAGTTACCCGCATCAAACAACTGTGATCAACTTGGCCACGTTGAGATCTCCTAAATTCTTCGCCTACGAAGTCGACCCCGTCCTCCAGAGATTGGTCGGTGGGAAAAGCAAAGCGGCTTGGCTGTATCTCGCTGCCCTTCATGGAGCCACATCCTCCAGTCTCCCAGATCCCTTCACAGGGCTCACTGGAACGGAGATGTCAATGTGGATCCTCCAGTCTGCGATGGTCTGGTCTTGCTCTCCGTACGACGACGAGTCCATCGAAACTCTGAAAACTATTCGAGGATTCTCTCCAAAGAGATCCTACTGCGGAGCTAGTCTTGGCGCTGAAGTCATTGACTGGCCTCAAGGTCTCAAGGAAGTAGCAGCTTTTGATGGATTCGAGATAATTGTGGACCACCTTCTGGAAGAAAGCAGTCAGCTAGCATTTCTATTTCCTCGCTCGCCCAAGCTGGAAGAAGCCCTCAAGACAACACACGACAGAAAGGAATTACGAACGAGGTCGTATTTGAGAAGCTTGCCTTTCTACAATCGAGCTGCTTCCGTGAAGGAAGACTTGATTGGATCATCGTACAAGATTCACATTGGCACGACCAGTGGACCAACTACTTTTTCATTGAGGACGGAGCACTCTTTGGAAATTCAGAAGCTTTTGTCCATTTCGCAAATTCGCTATCTGAACAACGTCATTCATTCCAGTGTCCAAAATGCTCTTAAAAAGGTTAACCTGGTCTCGTGGATAATCACGGACGATCCTCTTCAACCTCCAATCGAAACCAAAAGTGTGACTGGCATTCCCCTGAAACAACTTTTTAAGACGGAGGTGGGGTCAGAGTGGCTCAGGATTTACAAATATGCGAGATCCGGAGCGAGCAAAACGAGCCAAGAAGAGTCATTGGCGTGGTCAGCCTTGCTCTCGGCAATGGCGTATATGGGAGACACAATGGGACAAATTATTATGCTTCATTTAATTTCACAGTTTGCCGACCTCATCCAGTTTCCACCAGTTCCAGAGTACACAACTCCAAGAGCTTCGGGTGGACACTCCAAAAGTCTCCGTCAATACAGCAAACCATCCGCAAATAAGTATTCTCGCGAGGAAATCAAATCAATTTTGAATTCACACAAAATTGAATTCAGAGCCAGGCACAAGCAAGTTAAAAAGAATAAAAATGGTGAGGATGAAGATGAGGATCTTAAAGTCTACAACAGAGCAAAGAGCAAGTATGACTCGAAGCAGGAGAAGGATTTCGAAGCAATCGTTACAAGACTTGAAGCTCAGTGGCCCTGTGATCAAGTTGAGGATGACGAGGTCGACATGTTTTCTGGGACAAATTGCGATTACAGAGAGGCTCTCAAATCGATTAACGAAGAGCTGAACTTTTGGTACAACAACTATAAGCTGAAGTTGTTCTTTGAGGAGGTAGAAACTTTGTTGAAGACTGACTTGCGCCATTTGGTCAAACAAAAACTGAAGGATCCTTCTCCAGTACGCCTGTACAACTTTGGACACATGGACAAAACTTTGTTAAGCATGAGGGTTGTAAGTGACTCAAAGGAAGAACTGAATCATGATCTTGAAGAATTCTTGAAGTCTCTCCCTTCCGGAAATCAACTGCGCAAGTCGAAGGCTATATTTGAATCAGGGAAATTGGAAACTTCCAGCAAGAGGATGTCCTTAGAAAAGCACCATGAAAGTATTGTGGCTGGAACGAATACTCTTTCTCAAATTATTTCCAGCCAAATGACACGCACGACAGAAAAGGAGATCCTGTTGGTGGCGGGGATTGCTCCAAGAATTACTCCACTCTTCCTCGCACGACTTCTCACAAATGAGAAAATCAAGGGAAATCAATTAATTTACAATTATGCTGGAGCTCTTGTCATTCATTTCGTCAACTTGAAGAGGATTCGCAGATGTATCCGTTTGGAATCGAAGGAGACCACGTGCGGAGCAGAGTTGAAGGGAGAGTTGGCAAACAAGGGACATGAGAACTGGAGCCCTGCACAATATCCAGAGTGGCTCCTTCTGGAACTGGAACTGGATCTGATGATTCGACCTGTTCAGGTTGAGGTGGCGAGGCAAATGATGAAGATGCCGAATGGAGGGAATGGAACCATGCAGCTGAACATGGGGGAGGGGAAGACTTCTGTCATTGTGCCGATGCTCTGCTCCTCGTTGTCAAATGAGAAGACTTTGTGTCGAGTCACAGTGCTCAACTCCATTTTCAAGACGAACTTTAACATTTTGACTTTCGCTGTTGGAGGGCTACTCAACAGGCGATTGTTCACTGTTCCATGTCGACGAGATATAAAATTGTCCAGCAACAATGTACACAGAATCGAACAAGTTTATAAAGAGTGCCTGCGGGAGAAAGGGGTTTGCCTCACACTTCCAGAGTACAGACTCTCCTTCCGCCTCAAAATTGCCGACAGCATCATCAAACAAGAGGAAGGTGTCGGCTTGGAACTTTTGAAGGTAGAAAATTGGCTGCGGGATCATGCTCGAGATATTCTGGATGAAAGTGATGAGCTGCTCAGCGTCAAGTACCAACTCGTCTACACAATTGGCACCCAGATCCCAGTCGACGGTGGAAGCATGAGGTGGAAAACGTGCCAAGATATGCTCCGCATAATTCAGCAACTTGCTACAAACTTGTCGAGAACACATGGCTCCCGTGTAATCGAGTTCGACAAGGAAGGCCACACAAGCCACCCGGAACAATTCGCATATTTTCGCATTTTGAAGGAATCCTGTCACCAGCAACTTTGTGGCGCAGTGGCCGACATAATTTTGAGTGAAATTATGCTTCCTGCAAGTTTGAAGCAGGCGGTGAGGAAGTTTTTAACTGAAGAAGATATTACGCAAGCACTTCACAACGAAGTTATGACATCATTCGAAGACTGCCCAGAGCTTCTCAGAAAAATTCTAATGTACTCCGGTTATATTCGGCGTGGGATTCTCACATTGGCGCTGACAAAGCGGTGGCGAGTTGAGTTTGGAGTGAATCCGAGGGGTAATCGTCGAATGGCGGTTCCCTTCAGAGCGAAGGATGTGGCAGCAGAGAGGACCGAGTTTGGCCACCCTGACCTTGCCATCATATTGACCCACCTCAGCTACTACTATTCTGGTCTGTCTGATTGCCAACTGATGGAATGTTTTGCTTGTCTAAAGAAAAAGATCGACCCAGAAATTATCTACAGATCTTGGCTTCAGCCCATTTCAAACAGTGTGCCTCCCTTCCTTCTCAACTACCGTGGTCTCAATATCAACGACATGGTAGAGCGCTCTCAGGTATTCGACGTGCTTCGCAAGCACAAAGCAGTCATCGATTTTTGGTTGGACCACAAAGTATTCCCAAGAGAGTCGAAGCAGTTCCCTGGGAAAATAGTGATGACCGCGTGGGATCTCTGCTACGAAAGGAACAAGTATCCAACTACGGGATTCAGTGGAACAAACGACTCCAGTATGCTCCTCCCGTTGACCATTTCTCAACAAGATCTACCTCAGCTCCTCCTCACAAACGAGAATCTGGAGAAAGTCTTGCTCCAGCCGGAAAACAAAAGGCTGAAGGGACTGAGAATGGGAGTGACTTGCAAAGAAATCTTGGAAAAAATGATGAAGGATAAACTGAGGGTTCTAATCGACGCTGGGGCACTGATGCTGGACTGTGACAATGAGCAAGTGGCTCAACTCTGGCTGGACGTCGATCTTGGAATTGAAGCTACTGTCTACTTCAACAAAGACAACGAGATAATGGTCAAGTCTAGAGATGAGTGTCAGAAAGCGAATAGTGGTTCGCGACACAAGACAAAGGATATTCCCCTGGAGCTTTCTCCGTTTGGAGGACGCCTCGGACAATGTGGCGTCTTTCTGGATGATCAACACACTCGAGCAACAGAC
>JAQFZW010004553.1:0-10074 GCA_034687055.1 Heteromurus nitidus
TAAGCCTTTGACATGCCTTATTATTATTATTGCTGAGAGCCCATATATAATAATGCAGTTCTGAAATAGCACGCAGTCCATGAATGTTGCATGGAAGGAACACACATATCAGCCACTCCAACCAAGGATTCCGGAGGTCATCATCAGCTAAATCTCACTGTGCAAGAGAAAAGAAAATCGGTTGGGATTTGGGATATGAGAGAATGGAGAACTGGCGTTGATGAGAAAAGTGCGTTCTTATCCTTATGCACAGCGCTGCAACTTTTTTTTGCGCCGGCGACATTGCTGACGCTTGAGTATTTTTTAATAAAAGTGATTGCAACAGTGTTGGAAATCACACCAGACGAGAGAACATATATTCCACAACTGACGTGAGTAAAGGATTGTGTGTGTGATAAAAAGACGAAGCTTTTATACTGTGCGCTTGTCTAGTCACAAAAAATAACCTATTCAATTCAACAAAACAAAATTATACACGGTCACTTTTGTAATGTTTACCAATGCGACCAGGTTCACTGTCCAGTCCACTACACCTTGTAGATCTTGATGGTGATGCGATGGCATGAAGATGATCACAAGGATATACATAGAGAGAGCCCAGTGTATTATTGCATTGTAATAGGATTCAATATGTAATGCATTTTTATTGTGTAATGTATTGTTGACCACAATGCATAAAACATAATCTTGTATGGTCGTTCTCAATTGAATAAGACGACTGCCTGTGATAAAGGACCAAGTGGGCATCCCGCTGAGTTCTCCAAAGTAGATTCAACCTCAGTCCCTCACTCTTGTGAGAGCCGTGTGGTGGCGATGTTGTAAAGCCTAAGCTACAGAATGATAATAATATTGTAATGCCTACTTCACTTAAGTTTTACCTTCTTGCTCCTTGTCCAGGCAGAATGTAGATATATACAAGAGATGCGTTTGTTTGTGTGCTTGTAGTTGTGGAGCATCTTGTGCGTGCCGTTTTATCTTACTACCCTTAAAATCCTTTTCTCAAAAGATTTATTTTATTGGGCGTGGTATGGTGTCCCTTTATCTCTCTCGCTCACAAGAACTTTTTACAAAGGAGGAAAAAGGACGTTGGCCAAAGAAGAGAGAAGTATAAAGCATCAGACTCTGATTTTATTATCCTTGTGCTTATATAATTTTATTCAGTCTGAAGAAAAAAAACTGGAGGAAAACGTGCGTTGGACAACAAAGAGTCATCAAGGTTGTGACGGTAGACCAAAAAAGAGAAGAAGAAAAAATCCAAGCTCTTTTCTTCTTTCCACATTTTCAAGTGGTATAAAGAACTGGAAATGATGGCTTCAATGACTATGTGCTTCTGATATGCTTTTAGCTGACCTGAAGGGCAAGGGAAACATTTCCAGATTTATTAAACCAGGAGAGGAGAGAGGATGAACACGTCTTGAGTAAGTTGAAGCTGCGTGAGCTTGATTTAAAAATGTAAACACCTTTGTGTATTCTTTGGAGATTTCACGGCTGTGCGTAACACGACTCACGGATTTTTCTCTGGTTTGAAGTATTTGTTCACAAAAAAGGCATGTGCTGCTGAAGTATGTATGTGTGTAGTGGAATGTGTCCTGGCGTGGTCGTGTGCGAATGGATTAGTCTTTTTGCTTTTCATCTCCAGCACACCACACACATATGTGACATGTTTGCTGGAAGACACAGTTTCACATACGCAGAGATCTTTTCAATTCTGCGTGTGTCGCTCTACAAGAGAGAGGCACAAAAGACCGTAAGAAAATGGTAATGCTTCTCAGCTTTTCGGGTCTGGGGAAAGGGTGATTGGGACAGCCTTGTTGTCTCCACCTGGCTTTCAAGCAGTTCACACCTAAAAAGCTTGGAAAAACTCGGAGTTCTTTTGTTACTGTTCACACTTCGCCCCTTCGGTCTGTTGACAAAATTATGCCATCGCTTGGTTTACAAATGCGTTTATTATTATTCACAATGGGAAAAAATGTACAAAAGGGTCGAAACCTACAATGAAAGCAGAAGCAGGGAGAAGTCTATTATCGCTTTTCTTCCCAAGTTTATAAATCTTTCACTAATTTACAATGTGACTTGTTCTCTGCATTACTCGCACGAGAATATGTTCATTTACAAACAAAAATGTGTACTCAACGTTATTCGGCATGATATGAAGAAGGGTGCAACAGACAACACCGAGCTCGAGGAGGAAAAATATAATTTTCATTTATTTTATTGAAATTGCGAATGGCCAGCGACCTACCAAAGTAGCAGCTCTTAATCACAATTTTCCTTCACTTTATATGGGACAAGTTGTCTGACAAATTATTACGACTATGACGCGACTAGATGATAAGAATACGATAGAGAAAAGCGTAGTACGTAGCACTAATTCACAAAGGCAAAGCTAGCGAAAAAATGATAGGAAAAAACTTTGCGTTTCACAAGATTCTTATTTGTCGCATTCATTTTTAGGTATTCCTCTGGATCGAGAGGAGAGAGAGAGAGAGAAGACGTACAGTTATGCACTCTCCAAGAGGCACATTGTAGACACCAGATTGTCAGATAGAATGGCGATAACAACGATTAACGATATATTCAGTAGTAAATGTGAAAATGGCAAAAGTTGGGCTGTGCCACTGATTTACGACGGTGTTATCAATAACTACGGGTGAGGAAATCACACATGGGCCTTCTTTCTCTCTCTCTCTCCCACGCTGCACAAGAACAAGGCGAACACTTCGCCTCAGTGAAGCTTTTTTTGTGTGGAGGAGAGAAGGAAATTTACGCGGACATGAAGGGAAATGGGTAAAAATGTGCCCGAAAACGGGGAATTGATTCAGGATGTTCGGACAATAAAAATGTGGTGTAGTAGTGGAGTAGTGACCATAGGCTTAAGAAGTGTCTCAAAGGAAGAGATCTGCGAGATTTTTAGGCAAAAAACGATGAGTGCCAAAAGAAAGAAAATGCTAAGCGAATATAGAGATTGATATTGGGCTATAGAGTATAGCTTAAGGAGAGATGAGAGGACATTTCTCTCTCTGTGTCTGTATTGTGAAGATTATTATTATGCATGCTCACTGCTCACCTTCTGTGCCTTGCTGATGCTCTGAATGGGCTGAACCTCATGTCCCAAATGCTTCCTCTCCCCGAGACATCCATCGCAAATGGGGACTTTGCAGAGGATGCAATATTTTCCAAGTGACTCAACCGGGTGATCCGGACATTTGTACTCAAGTGGACCAGCCTTCATCTTGAGACTGGCCCTTCCTTGCGTCGCACTAACCAGCGAATGCTTAGCCAAAGGACCTCTCAATGGATGACAACTTTCACGACATTTCTCACAATAGAAAATCTCGCACTGCTCACACATCACTGTTGCATTCTTGGGATTTTTCTCACAGAGTTGACACTTCATCCCTAAATTCCTCGCCTCGACGTACCGGTCGACAATGTTTTGCATAACTCGGTATTTGGGCAAGTTGTGGGCTCCATTGTCGTCGAAGTAGACGGTCTTGTGACACACAGGACAGGAGAGACAGAATGCCGTCGACTGGATTGGAGGGAAGAGTAGTCCATGCATATTTGGGGTGCCAACATAGCTGTTTGGTCGACTGGAACAGACGACCACTCCAGAATCCGTTTCACTGAGAACACTCGCCTTATCCGAGTCTTCAGCTCCACTTGAGGAGTTTGAGCTGTGGTTACTCACTCCACTGCTTATGCTACTGTCACTTTGATTGCATGATGGGTGGTGGTGCACCGTTGCAGTCGTTACGACAATGTGATGCGAGTGTCCATGGAAGTTGGTGGAGGACGCGTGACTATGATGCCCATGAGGATGAGGTCCATGACCATTCGTGTGACAACCGGCATGATTATGAGTGGAGGATGAGGAGGATGCTCCTTGCTGCACTATTTGTTGAGGTGGCACAGGCTGCTGAATTTGAACCGCACAGTTTAAGCACACGGAGTGGTAGCACGGGAGGAGAACTGGGTTCGAGAAGAGTTGTTTACACATCGGACACTTCACCTCTTCCTCCATTTTGGATGGCTAGAATATAGAAACACTCTCACAATGTCACAATAACACTTTTTCAATTATTCTCAGGAATATTTTCAAAATATTTTCAAACGTGAAAACTCTTTTATGAGAATAACTTTTATGAATTTTCGGAACACATTCTGTGTTTATACAATATTTAATACTGGGAAGATTTTTTATTGTACTTTTTTGCCTTCCTTGAAAAATCCTTGAAAATGCTCTACAAAAGATTCCGATTCCAGCATTTGGTGTATATCTTCATGCAAGCCAAACCGGCACAAAAACTTCCAGAACCTCGCACGCTAGAAGCTAAAAGGAAACTGGTTCCCTAGCTCCGACTGCACTCCCATTTACTTCAAGTGCTTTTGAAGCAGAAAACTAGTGAACGTACGATGGAGGAGAAGGGGAGAGAAACGCATGGATCCCGTATATATCTCTCTCGTAATAGCATAAAAGCTCGGGGAAGAGCGAGTGCCATTGCTGAGCAAAGTAAAGTTTTTTTTGGGTATACGCGACACGGTCCAAGGGTAACGCATGCAAAGTAAAAGAAAATTGTCGGTCGCAAGTGTAGAAACTTTTATGTGTGCAGGGAAGAAGGGAGAGAGAACAAAAACGATCTGGAACAGTGGGCTAAACTTCGTTTTCCAGTTGGCCTTACGCACGATATGGACACGTTACTATAATGTTACGAGTAACCATTTTTTTCTCTGTTCACTGTTTACAGCGCGAATAGCATAAGGAGAAGTCGACAGAAGTAGGTAAAGCTTGAAGCTTCCGCATATTATTATCCAGCGCCTGTTATACTCATTATGTGCACACAGTAGTTAATGCTCGAGTATGATAAATAACTTGACCAAGTATTCAGCAGATGGCTATCTCAGGGGACTCGAGAAAAAAGGACAAATCCTCTCTCCAGTGGCTTCGAGTGTGATGAATTCTGAGTCATATTATGTGAGTTATTGGTTGGAACGTGATTTAATATGATCTCGTGCACAAAATGGAACGGGATTTTAGCCATAAAACAGAAAGCATGGGTCATTGTTTGCGAAGATATTCGGGAGATTTTTTGGGAGAAATATTACAATTTTCGCCGTTTGAATTGTCCCCATATATTTAGATGCAACGATAAAGTCTGTCGATGAAATGGCAATATCAAATTAAAAACTTTGTATTAGAACAGAAGGCTTCAAGCAGCCATGTGATAAAACTCTCAATATTAACTTGTTCACTGAAAACTGGAGGATATAATGGAAGAGATTGAGTGAATCGGAAGATGACAACAAATATGAAATAATTTGGAACCTGTAAAAGCAACTCGTAAGAGCCACCTCGTCTGTAACTCCAGTGTCCCGAGGTTTTTATGGAGTTGAATCGGACATTGCCCTAGGTAATTGAAAGCGCATCAAATACAGAAATTTAGGTCACATTGGCAAAAACATTTATCGATCATGCCATGATTGACATGTTGTGTTGAACTTGAGAGACGAGAGACACATCAGGAATAAGTGTTCCCCATTTCCTTTACGCATCGGGATCCAGCGATTTTCCCAGATCAAGATAGTTTGACCCATATCGCTTGCTTCACTTTCGAGATTTCCACGGGGAGAATGCCTAATCCATTTTCTGATAGACCCAGAAACTGTATGGGCAGAAGATTTTCGAAGAGAAAATTATTTTAGTAATATTATTTCGCAAATGGCCGAAACTCTTCCATTGTCGAAGTTAGAGAACAAATCTCAAGCAACGAATTTTGCTACGTCTTTAATTAGCGAAGAGAGTTTTTCTCCGAGTCAGTCAAACTGGAAATGAAATGCACTTGAAACACCTTTAGATGTGGATTTGAACGG
This sequence comes from Heteromurus nitidus, assembly GCA_034687055.1. Taxonomy (NCBI): domain Eukaryota; kingdom Metazoa; phylum Arthropoda; class Collembola; order Entomobryomorpha; family Entomobryidae; genus Heteromurus; species Heteromurus nitidus. The sequence goes on from JAQFZW010004553.1 coordinate 5,872, forward strand.
ATTACACAGATACGTTTTGAAAGTCTTCAGACAAAATGCATGGATCATTGTTGCACGGAAATGAAGAAGATTTTTGCAGATTTTCCCGATGAAGTATTATTGTAACTAATATGAATGTATAGTCGAAGAGAAGGCGATACACCTGATAAATTCAAGCACAGCAAAGATCTCATATTATTCCTGAAAGCTGTTTACTCCAGCAATGTTACCAGAATGGATTGTCTTAAGTTGAAACGATAACATTCAGAAGTTCGATTTCATTTGATGCATTGATTATTTATGCACCAATCGCGAAATGATTTGGATTTTTTGGCAAAATATTTTGATAACAGGAGAATAAATAAATAACATATCAAAAATCCAATATATACACTCTTCGTTTTGCGACACGTTGCTATTTACAAATCATACTTATTTTGTTGCCCAACGAGGCTACTGGGTTCAAAGGTGCATTTAAAATAATGCTAACCAAAATTATATCCATATCTCTGCTGGCCATGTCAAAGCAAAAGCATAATATCAGACGTGAAACAGAGATCGCCAGTCAGTTCATCAAAAACACTGCAACTTCCACGTTCTCTCTCCTGCAATAACATAAACTTTTCCTTAATAATATTGAAGTCAACTATGCTTACCACACTATTTGCAGACACTTTCGAGTTACTCGAGCCCGTTGTGCGCTCGATTTTAATCCCCGAAATTTTAGTGCATGTGGCAATTTTAATTACTGTGCTTGTTTTGTTTGTGGTTTATGTCACGTCACGAGATGCGAGAATTGCCAAACACCTTGAAGTTTTAGGTGGCCCACCATCTTTTCCAATTGTGGGAAATCTCCTGTCAGTAGCGCTGAAAGCTCATGAAGGTTACTTTTCAATATCAATTTAATATTAAAATCACCGCACCGTTGTGAGTTTATATGACAAGTTCCTTGGAATTACAGATTTACCGAAAATGTGCCTGAAATGGGGTGAGAAATATGGACCATGTTTTCGTGTTTGGGTAGCAAACATACCCTACGTTGCAGTCATTGGCTGCATGGACGCAGAGGTAATTAAATTTGGTAAAATAGTTTACAGTATTCATAAGTACACAATCACAATGCATGTAATATATTTATTATGCCAATTTTATTCGCTGTAGAAAGTACTTTCCTCCACTGTTCACATCGACAAAGGACGGGATTATGAACGTTTCTTAGAAGCTTGGCTGGGAACAGGATTGCTGACAGCTCGACGTACGACTCATATCATTTTATTTCATAAATTCCAGTTTCCTACAAAACCATAATTGCACACGTTCCCAAACTCACGTCAAATACCTTAATTTTGCAGGGGAGAAATGGTCACACCGGAGAAAACTTCTCACTCCAAGTTTCCATTTCAAAATTCTTGAAGATTTCGTCCCTGTCTTCAACGAGAATGCAAATATCCTGACGAGTCTTCTCAAAAAACAGGAGCAGCAATCCAACACATTCAACATTTCACCGTTTATATCAAGATGCACTCTTGACGTTATATGTGGTAAGTCAGCAGAACTTACTCAGGCTTGTAATGTAATCTTATTTTAATCAGGAAACTAACACAATTTTATTAGTAAGAATGATTCATTCATGATATCAACTAAGTACATGCGAATTAACCCATTATATAACCCATGTTGATACAAAGAGTTAATCATGAATCATGATTATATAAAAAAAATTGTATGCAAACATGTCTACGTCAGTTATACGCAGTTTTTTTCAAGTGACTTGTTTATTTATTTACTTCCAGAGACTGCAATGGGAGAAAAAATCAATGCACAGATTGGTGGGCAGGAAGACTATGTGAAAATGGTTTGTAGGTGTGTACTCGTTTACATTATAAATATCTTATCTTTTGACGAACTGCTTAATCAATTCAATTCATTCAAGATTTTTTTTGACATTTGAATGCAAATGTAAAATCATCGTCCTCTGATCATAATTCTCAGCATGACCGATATAATTCTTGTGAAAGGACTGAACCCACTCTACAGGAATCAATACTTATGGAATATGACAACTCTTGGGAAGTTGGAAGCGAAATACTTGAAACGCTTGCACAAATTTACAGATCGGGTATCAATGTAGAAACATAATTATTATTATAAGTAGTTGCATAATACTTGTTGACGGAGGACACAATGAGATGAGGAATGGGGATGGCGAGGGTATTGCACTTTGTTTGAATGTCGTTTCCCTTTGTCTCAGATGATACAATACCGAAAATCAGAAAGAAAACGGGCACAGATTCTTTCAAAAGAGGAAACAATAAAATCAACTGAAGAACAGCTTGAGGGTACGGAAATCGTTACTTTTGTAATACTTAAATTATAATAATTTTACTCTGAATATTATACCCAAATGCCAAATACTAGGGGTAAAAGTACGACACGCCTTCCTGGATCTGTTGCTGGACTTACAAGAAAATGAAGGACAACTGACTGATGCGGAAATTAGGGAAGAGGTTGATACATTTATGTTTGAGGTAAAAATGTTTACATTAATTTCAAATAGTTTAATTAATCGTCTATTTTGTGCTGGTTGATTGAACATTTGTTTTTGAATGGTCTCTTAAAGGGCCACGACACTACGGGAGCTAATCTGACCTGGGTGATTTTAATGATGGCTTGTCATCCACAATACCAAGTAAGAAGGAAATTCGTACAGAGTATATATCTCCACCAAAATAATGCCTAATTTCATACCAACAACTTTGTATATCTCAGCAAAACACACCAAATGTATTATTATATGATAAAAATAACTCTCAACAGAAACTTGTTCATGACGAGCTGGACAGTGTGTTTGGAGATGATATGAATCGAGAGATAACAGCGAACGATGTGAAGCAACTAAAGTATCTCGAGTGTTGCATTAAAGAAACGCTTCGACTCTACCCAAGCGTTCCAATGTTTTTAAGAAGAGTTGAGCAGGACATTGTCCTAGGTAATTTCAAGCAAGTCGTCAACTCGTCAAAGACAAAAATCTAGGCCACCTTTAATGATAAACGATCTTACTGATATTATATCACAAGAACATGATACATGATTTTATTTGTAGATGAGAGACGCACTGTCCCAGCAGGAACAAGTGTTGTGGTAGCTCCATACCTTCTGCATCGGGATCCAGTGATTTTCCCAGATCCAGAAAGGTTTGACCCGGATCGCTTCACGATTGAGAATTCCGCGGGGAGACACCCCTATGCCTATATTCCATTTTCTGCTGGACCTAGAAATTGTATTGGAATGAGATTTGCTATGCTGGAAGAGAAAATCATTTTGGCCGCATTACTTCGCAAGTTCAGAATTGAAGCTGTAGGGAGCAGGGAAGATGTTATCGTGCTTGCAGATATTATAATGCGCCCTAAAAACGGACTCAATGTTCGATTGATAAGTCGTAATTAAAATGCCCCTGCAGAAAATACATAATAATATTCAGAAAGGCAGTTTGTATGTTATGGCATTTCATATTATGCAGTATGCTGACATTTATATCAAAAGATTACACAAACTCACGTCGGGGTGCAGTTCTGCAGTTATTACTTTTTTCTCGTGATATGATACGCCGCAAATTAATGAGTCATAATATGTTTACTTGGTGAGTCCACGTTTTCTCTTATCTAAAACGAGATATCCACACTGTCCATGGGTATGATGTTCTCAATTTATTGGATTAACTAGCCTCGTATAGTAAAAAGTTTTACCACAACCTTGCATGATTGTGTTAAATATGAACATAAAATTAACGAGTTAAATATAAATAACAATAATTTCATACTGGAAACGAATGTGTAAAAGAATCAATGATAAAGACATAGTATAATATATCATAAGTTCATATGTATACTATTCGTGATAAAATAAATAGACTCTTAACTAATCGGAAGATAAAAGACATACTTCTTTGTTACTAATTAGGCAATTTTGAGATAGTTGATGGGTTCATGAGTCTACACTTCGAACTTGTAAGCTAGTTTAGTAATCCCGCATTTAGAGTCCTCAGACGTAAATCTGATGTAGCCCTGTTCGCCCCAACTTTCACCTAAAATTGAACATTCAAAGTGACCATGGAACAAAATATAAATTTAAGTCATCCATTATTTGTTGGAAAACATTGAAGGTTCACTTACCCCATTGGTTTTTAATTGTAAAATATTTCATTGGACCATTTGAATTGTATCC
>JAQFZW010004554.1:0-10071 GCA_034687055.1 Heteromurus nitidus
CATCTGAAAAGGTACGAGAGTGTAAGGCCCAACCAAATTTGCCGCTTCGCCGCCCATCCGTAGTTTGTTTGTGCACATTATCGATAGGTAAGAGAGCCAGTGCCTCTTCTCGCAGTAGCGAACGGTGCTTCGTAAAATTCGTTAGAATAACCTTTCGCAGAATGTACGAGATAGATTTCCTTGGCGACATATTCCTCGAGGCTCTCATCATGTTTTATCGTGATTAATAGTTTTGTGGGCGTGATACAAGGAATCCTATACTTATCGTTTCCAGGTGTGGTGAAATCCGCCATCGCAAACATTGTTTGCTGGAATTTCGCCAAGGAATTCAAGACAATAATTGCAAATCTTCCAGGTCTAACCGTCCGAAGTTTAGTTGTAACATACAAATTTGAGTAGTCATCAGGCAGTAATGATTCAAAGGTCATGACCTTTAAAATAGGGCTCCACTTTTGACACCCTTTTGGAGGGACGTATATTTGCACCTCGCAATTCTGCGAGTGAGGGGAGGCCTTCGAGTAAAACTTTTGACCATGGACCAAACCGTATTTGTGTGCATCACATAAATAGCTTCCATTTTGTGCTGTTTTGTAGAGCGCCTTTGAGTAAATAAGGGGAACCTGTAGCGGGGCGATGTCGTAAACTCCAGAATCGTGTCCAGTATTATTCTTTAGAGAAAAAAACAAAATATAGTTTACAAGGGAATATGTGAGAAATATATGTGGGATTGGTATTTTACCATACAATTTTACCTGTGTTATGATGTTTGAATGAGTTATTTGAGCAGCAATTACGTGAATCAGGCACTTGTCGAAGATCTTCAGCTCTCGATTGAGGGAAATCGTGCTGGTTTCTTGAAGAATTTGAGGATAAGAATTCACCAAAAATAGGTGAAGCAATGACAAATATAAAAACGGAATAGAAACCTGTGTAAACATTTTCGAGCTTCGCTCTATTTTGGAAATTACAATTTATTGCTTCGTTGTGTCGACACCAAATCTATTTTGTAGAAGAATAATGGAGGGTAATTTTGATCGAAATCCAGCGCAGAGTATATGCGTCATTACGTAAGTAACTCTTCCGTGACCACGATATTCACTTCATCGCAGTAAGTAGGATTATATATGGTTTGATAAATGTACCTTGTAATTTTTGGTATGACCACTTCTCGTATTATACAAACCGAGGGGAAAAACTGCCGCAGTGGCAGGAAGAATGAAACTTGCGCATTTGAACTATTTATTTGAAATTTGCCTCATTGGGGGGAAGTTATGTTTGGAGAGGACAGTTTGACAGCAGTCAAACGTCGTGGCTATTATATATCCATAATACCATACATATTTTAACTTTCATACTTTCATCCCATTTAGAAGGTCAGATTCGAAATATAATTTACGAAAGTTGATATATCCCATCTAAACGAATGTAATGACTTGGCACGACGTTTCTTTGCACTTCTAAACACGAATATTCGCGTTTAGAATTCCCACCACCAACATTTACACTCATGGTTTCAATGTTGCTACTTGGAAAATTTAGTTTGACCTTGTAAGTTCGGGTTTGGTACATCTACGTATATGAACTGTTTTTCGACCATTGTGGTCGATTGACGGAAATAATTTTTGAAAATGTAAATGAAAGCGCAAAAAAATATTGTGCGAACACCCGGACGGACAGACAGACGTACAGAAAACCAGAAAACTTTTTATTCACCTTCGCTGCGCAAGTTAATAAATGGAATTAATATTATTGGAAATGAGTTGAAACTACCTGGTACATTGGGCTAATTATGAAAATTGTTGTTATATTCTTTACATAAGTACCAAAAGACAATATCATAGCTTACCGTTGACCAGCACAATTTTGATAGGAAATTCAGCTTACAACTTGCATGTCCCAAGGCTGAGTTCAAGTAGCTAACTGTTGCCGAGTACTTCCTGGCTATTCATGGAGATGCACGTGCCGACCATAAAGTACTACCGTGTTTGCCAACCCTTATGACATTATATAAATTATGAGTATTATGCAGAGTAAGTGACCATGTCCAAACTGGATGATCTATGATCTATCTAAGCATGATTTTATGAACATGTAATATATGAGTTTTACGAGTAATTTTTAAATTCTATGAAAAATTTGGATGGAGTTGAAAGAGTTTTAGTTACGTTAATGAACTTAAGCTATTTTTAGAACAGGACGCTACTTTAATTTATTTTAAAACTTGTCTCGAAAGGAAACACCGAACTGTAATTTTCCCTGAATATTCTTTGTTAGGGAATCTGTGTATATGTTGAGTCTTTCCCTTTGGAAGGACTCACTTAACATCACTGATCTTTGATACCAGTACAGCCCTTATCTCCACCCTGGGTAATCACAACGAATTTCAGTCCATTAAGGTTGTGCGCATGAATCAAGATAAGTTCTAATCTGAAACGGTACAAGATTGTAAGGGCCATTCAGATTGGTCTGGTAATGGCCCGTCAGTCCTAGTTTCTAGTCTTATGTTAGCAAATATTTACTCTGAAATATTGAACTAGAAAATTAAGGTTTATAAGCGTGCCTGCTAGGTTCAGGTAGCCTACGTCTAAAGAAATTAATTAACTAATATCATTTTAAAATTTGAAAGTATGTATTTTCCTTGCCTATTTCGTAATTTGTTTACCATTGCATAACTGCTTAAGGAATTATGCAAGAAGACAAAATTCATTTGTGTCAACGAAATATCCGGATCAAAACACGAAGTCCAAATTGGCCAATACATGTATTTTTCTTCGACCGGTTTGAAGCTTGTATTGTGTATATTTTTCAATCTGATTGCACTATTCATCAATCGTATTCGTACCATTCTAATTTCTGAAGAGGAAAACAATCAACAGTTTTCATAATAAATGAGTTCTTCAATGAATTTATAGCATCAATTTGATGGTTATTTTACTACGTAGAGAAATTCACTCATCGTGAGTATGTCCCGATTTTATTTGATTTTATTTTTACTGTTTCCTATTTTTATATCTATAACTATAACTATATCTAAAACTAGTTACCAAAGTTGGCCAACAGAACAATCAGAGTATGATCTTTCTACCCCTAAAAATACTCAAAGTCTTAAACAATTCTGACAAAAGTGGAGCAAATGGACACCTGCGCGAGCTAGAACTGTGCCATGCAAGACCATTTTAAGAGACGAGTCCTAACATTAATGGTAGTGAATGCACATGTGCGATCCTAAACAAGTACAAAGATACATGCGCGAGCATTGCCTGAAATGCGTGACATTATACGCGATATTATCATGTATGCTGGGTGCCAGATATATCCAGCTTCGCCTGAATATAAAAATTCCTTAACTACATCTAAAGGTCGATGGAAAGAAAGGTTAAGCCAAAAAATATATGAAAAGCTACCTCGTGTGTAAGATTTACCTGTCATTGAACTTTCTAAAAATTGATGAGTGGAATTTTTTTGTCCTGTGCCTATTCATTGTTTTTGAATGAAATAGTGAAATGAAAAAGAGTTTTTATAATGTAATCCACGTTAATGGAAGCTTCACTCACTAAAAGAAAACGTTGGTCCGGAATACTTACATACATATATCATAACAAAAATACACATGGCAAGTGATCCCTTAAAATGTTTAGAATGATAAAGTATGCCAAAATGATTTGTGAGAGCTGGCGAAGAGAATTGTGAATGATAAAATATGTTTGATATGAGATACATGTAAAATTGAGTGGATATATGTTGCTTCGAAACCGTATAAAATGTCTGCACATTTAGGACATCACTCGATTGAGAGAAGTTGATGGGAGCAATAAATTTGCTTATTTCCAATTTCACTCATTCCAGATTTTGAGAATATCTAGCATAACATCAAGTCGAAGCTTAGAGTACAACAGCACCATCTTCCACTCAGGTATTGATACGTCTTTAAAATATTTAAATACACTCATTAGTTTTATACTATGTGTAGCTGTATTTTTGTTGTGTTAAGAATGCTTTATTGGTACTCATAGCTCAATACTAATACAATGTATGAGAAATTGGTTGGAGTTTTAATGAAAATAATGTTAGCATTATTTACCAGTAGTCAGTAGTACAGTAATTTTAGTAGTAGTACCAGAAGTCTGTTAGCGCAATATTGTCAGAACTATGTACCAGAAGTGGGTTTATGTGAAATATTTATAAAAAATTAATTATGATCTAATTGTTGAATTTAATTATTATTTCGTTGTTGTATGAGCCCCTACAAATGCAAGATTTGTGGATACGCTCAAAGAGAACTGCACAAGCTGACTCTCCACACTTGTAGGGAGCACATGCATATTTCGCATTACGACAAGGAGCTCAAGGAGGTCATTACCTCCAGCGAGGACGTCCACTACCCTGGCCCGAGTCCCTGCGTCTCCAACTGCGCTTTCAAGCGACCTGGTATCTCCGTCTTGCATTGAAATATATGTACCCTAGAAAGGGGAAGGCCAGGTAAGTATTGCAACTGTCATCTGAAACACGACCTTAGTGGAAGTATGAATTTAGTGAAAGCGACGACAAGCAAAGATAGTGGCAATAACACAAATGATTCAAGTGAGGGTGATTCCGAAGTGTATGACCTTCACAGTTTAGAAGCTGATCAGTCTGGTGTAAAAGTAAGTCTAAGATCAGATTTAAATGGACGCCAATGTTTAAATCAGAAACAGATCAGGAAAAACACGCAAACCATCTACATCACAAAGAGGTAATCATTGACGTTCTGTGTGTATATCGCTAAACAATTTCACGTTTTGTTTATAAAAAATTTGCCAGGTATCTACCATTGCGTAGACCAATAACAACTATCAAAATGTATTTTGGTATTGTTTATCTTGAATAAAACGAAAATTATACTACTATCATTTCGAGTTTTGTTCTTGGCTAGGTCTTCAAAAAACTTATACACCACCTAATAACATTTTAAAATTTTGAAGAGTTGTGTTATTGGTTTTTTTGTTGCTGATTTTGAGTCAATATTACCAAAAATTGAGCATGATAGTAACTGCAAAACGAAAAAGATTGAGGAACACAAGGCGTGTGGATATGCCTGGTGTTTCATAGATTATAACAATAATATTGTTGAGAAAAGGGTTTATCGGGGAGCTAATGAGGATGAGAATGTAGGTAGAAGTTTTGTGAATGATATTTTAACTTATACTGAGATTAAGTAGGCTGAGCATAGAACACACAATAACATTGCTGCAAAGCGCTTGACTATCCCTAAGCACTTTCAAGATATTATCGATCATAAGGATTCCCATTACAACCAATTGAATTTCTACCTTAGTGAAAGGCACTTTGGAGGTCAGAGGCTAAAGGCTAAATGCGAAGTAATTTGTCGTCTCCTTAATTATCAAAAATGTCCTCGTAATCCGTTCACACCTTACATTAGAATATTTATCCCATGTGTGTGTTCGGACATGGTCCCTCCATGGTCGGAAACTGTTGTTGGCAAGTGTTTGGCTGATTACCTGGTTAAACCCGGAGCAGACTGAGCGCTTTCAAGTTCTTAGAAACACTTCCCTTGCCCGATGCCAGACTCTTGGCGAACAAATCCAAGTTCCAGGAATTTCTGGGGCAAATAGAAAGAAACACAGCACTTCAGCAAAAACATAAATTAAAATAGTTAAATTTATCTTAGGATACACGGTGATTTAAAATGCACTCGATACCTACGATTTGGAATTCGGTCATATTGAGGAGGATGAAGGCTGCATCTCAAGTGACCTCCATCAACATCATTGGCCAAGCTGTGTACGATACAGCACTGTGAGAAATTATTTACTAAAAATGGTTGTAATGAAAAACCTAAATAGTTTTTATACATAAATTGATGTTACTTCAGATTCGATGCTATTCTGAAAGAAGTCAAGCCTGCATCAGTTTCTGGGCCAGTTCCCCTTCTATCCTCCCTCAATAGTGGATTGAAGCGTTAGTCATTGGGACTAGTTCGATTCGATGGAAGACAATACTTGTACGGTTAATTTTGAAGTAAGGAAGAAGTATACAACTATGTAATGAAATCTAGATATATGCAAAAGTACTAAATTAAATTCCTACAGATTGGATTTATTTTCATTCTAAAATTTTATGTTTGATAAGTTCCTCCCAGTCATATCATATTTCAACATACTTACAAGATTGCTGTGTCTTTTCGTTTTATTCTGAGCGTTCTTACACCTAATCTGAAGAAATTATGCGCACCTCCCATCCCATGTTTCCTTTACCAGACAACACGTAGCGAAACTGTCAAAAGTTACATTTATGAAAAACATTTACTTTCATATTTCGCTTGCAGCGAAGCGAATAATATATCTGTGGCACATGTATTAGAATTGATTTGAGCCGGTTCTGGTTTGGAAATAAATATACCGCAACTTTGTGTCAACGTTAATATCTTAATTGGTCAAGATTGATTAAAGGAATATTTAATGTACTTTCGAGCAACTTTGCTAAATTAATTACTTGGTATACTGAAAAGATTGACGTCTACTAAAATGAATATTTACTGTGTTAATTTGGTAGGCAACCTTCAATATTCTCTTATGTAGAATCAGCACGGCTATAATCGATATAGTTTTTGATGACTTTCGCCAAGACACAAGAGATTATTCTGGTCAATATCAATATTCTAGGTACTCCAGGTATTCGTCCACTTATTTGCTAATACATCATTGGTGTTTCGACAGACGTAGAAAAATGTTTACACAGGCTGAATTTTTTTCCAAAAAATATGACATCCGCCAATCTTCATCAAATGTAGATCCTACGACAGCAATCCAATATAAATATTCTTCTCTAATTTTCGCAGTTAATTATGCCTTCCATCACGGATAATATACAAAAAATACATTAGATTACGCCCATCGCTCCGACAACGACAAGTCGACAACTATAATGATGACATTCAACATTGTTTAATTGTTATCCAGTTTTGTAAGTGTTCAAGCGATACTTTGACTGAAAACAGGTATCATACTTATAACACCAGCAAATACGTCCAATACAATCTATATTTATTTGACCAACAAATTTTCGCTAGATAAAATATAATTTTAGTGCAAACAATTCATCCTCAGAAATGTCAGCAATTATTATAATTTAGCTTATTTCTGAGCATTCTCGTGATGACATGAATGTATTTTCATCCAACTTCTCCCAGACACCAGCTACCTTCTCGAGTGTTCTGATCACAAAACCTTTTCAGCTGAATCGCCATGTTAACGGACACCGCCACCAGCGCCCTTCACGGGATGCTTCGAATCGGCTGCTTCATTCGGATGATTCCCTACAGCTGGGACTCCAAATTACACCAACTCGCCCCAGCTTCGAAGAGAAGCCTCATCCTCTTCCAAATCCACAAGTACGTCATGTATTTCATCACAATCTTCTCTGCTCTCCGCTTCCTCCAAGCGTCCGCTCGCGGCGAGTTTCCCCTCCTCCAGAAAATCCTGAACATGGCTTGGTTCAACGCGTACGTCCTCACCTCCATCATTTTCGCCCAGTTCCAGTACTTCCCGAAGGAAGTGATGACCTTTGGGAATCAGGTTCTCGGCATGGTTCACGAGCGCCCAACAACTTCTTCCAGGAAAGAGGTAAGCAAGCTCTCTTGGCACATCTACTTTGCCCTCATCCTCCTCACGACGAATCCCGGCGTCCACGTCATCATCACGGAGCGGTCCACTTGTGCACCCCACTTCCTCAGCTCCCTTTACTTCGAATGCAAGAGCATCAGCTCGAATTTGGGCGACATTGTTGAAAAGATCCCCTTTCTCGCCTTCGAATTCTACAGCATTTCCATGTTCCTCTACCTCGTCTCTGTCAACTGGACCTTCATTCTGATTGGACTTGTGTCTGTCGCCTCGGATTTGAAGAGGATTCAGAGAGACATCAACTCGGGGCTGAATGAGACTCCAAATATTCGGCTGAGGCAGTTGGACCTCTTCATTCTCAATCTGAATATTACCTTTCGCTGGTTTCTGATGACGTTCTCCTCCATTCTACTCCTCATTGTGAGTCTCCTCCTCTTTGGATGCGTGAGGTTGTGGTACATTCAGCCGAGTGCGAATATCATGTTTCCACTGTGCGGGGCGGAGTGCGCTTTCGAGTCCGTGACGCCGTTGGCTCATGCGGGAAATGTGAGCAAGCATAGCCGAAAGGTGCTCGACATTTGGAAGAAGAAGCGGGGAAGTACTGTTGACGGGAGGAAGGGCCGAGGGAGGAGCCTGGTCAGGGTACTGCTCAACTCCTTCAGGAGGATCCAGTGCGCCGCTGGCAACTTGTATACTTTCGAGCATTCCATTGTACTCGTGAGCATCAACAATTGCATCCAGCTCACACTCAATCTCCTTGTCTCCTTCCGATCTGCGGTTTAAAGGTCTGACAAGGACATGACGACAAATCTTGTAGTTGACGTGGTAGGTAATGGGGGTATTTGATACATGACGGGTACAACAACTGTTTGATCTTAATCGTGGTTGGAAATTATATTTACTAAAATTATAATTAAGAAGTAGAACCTTGTGGGTTTAAAGTTAGATATAGTTGCTAGTTGTAATATGTATAAAATTAGATCTTTTGACGAATTTAGAAAGAGTTTACAAAGTCTGAATAAAAATCAAGAAAATTGTCATTTTCTCGGGGGAGTCCATATTTATTCAAGAGAGGATAACATCGTCCTCGTTTTTCTCTTGTACGCGGTTGATTGCATCTTTAACTTTTGTAATGAAGAATTTCTCGATTTGTTGGACAAGACCTAGAATGGTTTTGTATGAATGCTTCTTCTTATGTTTCTTGATAAAAACTAGTTCAGGACACCGTGGGAAAAAAGTGGAATTATTTTCCTCGTTTCAAGTCGTCATAGCCACAACTTATTAAGAAACAGCCACAACATTTAATTGAAGCAAGAAATATATGATCATGTTTTTGTCTCGCACTTTAGAAAAAATAGGAACGCATTTTTACTACACAAATTTTTAGTTCAATATTTTCGCTCCAGCTGATAGGAGCTCTTAAAAATATACGTCAGGTCTGACATGAGATAATTTTATAATTATGCAAATTATTCAGTTGCACCGGGCTACCTGTGCCGTTACCCAGTTCTCACGTGACAAACTATTGTGTACAAATTATCCAGAGCATTTAGCCAACTTCTCCTCAGTCACTAACGAAACAACATGGGAATTTATTGAAAGCACTAACTCTGAGACGTTATTGCCATCCCTTTGCTACGCTTGTCACAAAACAGCGAAATACTTTTGGAATTTAGAATCTGGTTTCTTGGTCTGCGCCTCAATTTCCATTTGCACTCTACTCATCGGCATTTTCGGAGGAGTCACAAACCTTCTGAATATTCTCGTCCTTCGGAGAACATCCTGCTGCGGACCTTCGCTAACAGCTCTTCTCGTCCCTTTGGCGATATGCGACTTCTTCACGAGCATTTTGGGCGCGGCGTCATCAGCCACTTTCGCCTTAATTTTGGGGGACTTGAGAAGGGATCATGTGACTCAACAAATTTCGCATAGAAGCGGCCAGCTGACGGCGGTTGCCCGCTCGGCGTCAATATTCATCACGATTGTTGTCGCTGTCGAAAGGTATTTCGTTGTGGTGAAGCCGTTCAAGGCAAAATCCTGGTTTTCAGTGGGACGAACGAGGTTCATGTGTGCGTGTGCCGTTGTCACAGGGATTCTCCTCAACACGCCAAGATTATTTGAGGGGGAGTGGGTGAGAATTAACTCATCTCTGGAAAATGTCCAGGGATTCCGAAGGTTTAATTATTTGTTGGTTTACAACGAATTCGGGGACTATTATTTTGAAAAATTTGGTGGGATTCAGTACGCTCTCGATTATATGCTTCCGATGATTGTTCTCTTTGTCTTGAACATTTTACTGTTTCGAGGGGTAAGTTAACAAATGGTTTGTTTTGGGGCCATTCATAAATGACTAGAATATAAAAAATCAATTTTTATTTTTAGATGAAAACTTCATTCAAAACACGACGACGCTTAAGTTCTTCAGTGACCTGCATCGCAAATGTTTTACCTG
>JAQFZW010004555.1:0-10070 GCA_034687055.1 Heteromurus nitidus
GTATAAGGAAGTGACGTGGGGGGTGGGGGGTCCCAAAAAAGTGGATTTTGAAGTGACGTCATTAAATTATGGCCCCTTAGAGTGATTACCATATGCTTACTTATGGTTAGTTTCATTTCAATACGCTATTTCAGTACCTTAATTTTCGTGCATATTTTTTGGGGAATAATTCTCTGTTCTTAGTTCATACTTAGCATTGTTCTTCAAGTATGATATGTGAGTGGGCGGGAACGGGATCATTAAGCCATTATACTCGCGGATTAAGGAAAATGCAATAGCCATGTTGGAAAGAGTGAGCAGATACCTGCTTAACCCAACAAGTTCCATAAATTGTACTTCCGCGAATGGAAACATTTCGGAGTGTATTTAAGTAAACGACTATTATTCCAGGTAGAATGTATATACGTTATGCAAATATTGGAGAAACTCTCTTTCGTGTGAAAATGAACATGTTATAATTATTGGCTTGAAGGCATCCAGCGAGAGAGAAACACAATCCCCCTTAAGTAATCAATACTCCACAAATATTATATTATGAGAAGAAAAAGGTACATTTACACCGTTGGACGGTGGAGTTTCGCCGCGCGACCACTTCACTTCCTCCCATCACAAAACTTATTTATGATTCCAGCAAAAAAGCTGACTATTAGTTCCGCCATAAACGTTTGATATATGATACACGCACACATACACACACACACAACTACGCAAACGGTGTCGGTTTCCTTATGAGCGAACATGTTCGAATGCGATGCAACATAACTTTTTGCGTGACTCTTTCTGACGTGGAAGATTGAGTTGTAAATAATGCCAGGGGCGTATCAAATAATCGACGATATATTTTGCACACAAGAGGGGAAAAGGAGAGCAACATGGACATTTCCTCCCTTTGAAAAATTGCCATTAGCACAGGAAGCATATATTTATATAACTTTCCAATACTCTTCGTCGTCAGGTATCCACAAGATCGCTAAAGGTGGGCCCTTTCTCTATGGACTCAGCACAATGAGCTGGAGAAGGCGGAGTCCTAACCACTGTCAAAATCATTATTACTTTATGACGAATTTCCACTTATAGTTCATACAAAACTTGTATACAACCTTGAACATATTTTTCTTGCTGAGAACATTTTGCACATTAATTTCCGACGATCAGAAAGAGAGAACATTTATTAGAAGTACACATTTTCCCAAAGTAAGTCAACATTTTCTCGTGGTCGATTCTTGTCTAAATTATCGAACACGATTAAAGTTGAATGAAGGGAGAGGCAAATACGAACTTTTACTAAAAAGCAATTATATTTCTGTTGAGGGCTACATAGATACAGCCTTCAAAAATAGAGCGATGTACACCATTTTATTCACAGTCTTGCTCTACACGAACCAGTGTCAAGCATATAATCCTTTCCCCTATTTCAAATAAAACTACACTTGCATTTTCCTCGTATGTGTGTGTAGCCAACCACGCGCGTCCCAACTAAAACACACTTTCTCCATTATCACTTACTCCAAACACTCGAGAGCAAATAAAGTATGGGAGAAAGAGAGAGGGGAAAGTGAACATGAGAAAATTTTCCTTTAGATGCAGGCATGTGATAAAAACCAGTTGACGGCTCAATTCATTTCTTCCACAAGTTTATACTTTTTTTCGTCTTCGTCCCTTTCATAACCTTTCAATGAGTGGTGAGAATATGGAAGAGGACAAAAAAACGGAGAGAGAGAGAGAGAAATAAGTTGATGTAATAAAGCAACAGGGAAAAGTATTAGCTGAAGCGTAGAACCCATCGGCACGCGTAGATTACTTATTACATGGCATTACTTTTGCTCATTCAGCAGAAGTGGTCTGCTGGTCTGGTCTGGTCTCCGTGTGTGTGCTGCTCCAACTCCAACAACCTCTCTTCTTTACTTACTTTTATCAACTCCAGATAAATAAAACCACACCACGACGATATGTGACAGAGGACACACGAGACAGTAAAAGATGACAAACTATACATACTTTTTTATGTATGTATAAGATGTGCTACAATGATAGTGGCACATATATTTCTCTTGTGGGAAGGAGAGAGAGAGGAAGAGGGAATGTGTCTTATATCATCTCTCTCCGCGAGAAGACAGGGAAAAAATTACTGGAAATTGTGACGCATTTGGGGAAGGTGAAATGAGGACATGAGAGGAGTAAGCAAAAGCTGGAGAGAGAAAAGTCAGAAAGTGAGACAAACGTACAGAAGGCAAAAAAAGTTATTAAATTCTTTACCTACTTTTTTTTACTCTGGGACTTGCACCATACATACATAATATTCTCTATTTACTCAAATCATATAAGTGCAAGTTTTTTAAAGATATAATCAAGCGAGTAGAGTAGAACTATAGGAATTTGAGTCTTGTGGAAAAATGTCTAACTTATACTTCTAAACAGATATGAAATATATACTACTTTCTC
This sequence comes from Heteromurus nitidus, assembly GCA_034687055.1. NCBI lineage: Eukaryota > Metazoa > Arthropoda > Collembola > Entomobryomorpha > Entomobryidae > Heteromurus > Heteromurus nitidus. The sequence goes on from JAQFZW010004555.1 coordinate 2,443, forward strand.
TCCTCAGGTCTTCTTCATTCTCCACCAAAACACTTCTGCTCCACGTTTAAAAAATTCTTTTTTTTTCTCGACACCACTATTTCTTCGTATGTCTTAAAAAGATACGACTGTTGCAAAAAAGTAACACTTTTTCTCTTCTTTACACAATCTTACCCAGCTACTTTCAAGTATAGGGGGAAATCAGTAAAAAAAATTTCTCACGGGACAAAGTAAATATCCAGTGTTCTTTTTAACTTTTCCTCTCTTTCTCTATATCTCTCGACGAAGGAGAAAAAAGGATGAAAACTATTCGTGAAAAATTTCCCCTCGCAAAAAAGTACAAGTGTGTATATCCTCTTCAAAGTGAGCAAGAGTTTTTTTTCTCTTGCAGTTTTTTTTCTGTTCATCTGTCTGTTAAAATTGTGTAAACCTTATGAGTTTTCTACTACTGCAAAGTTTATGAGAAGAAAGAAAAAAATATGAGGATGTACTTATACTTGCATGGAGCAGTCAGAAAGTACAACATGTCTATGTGTACCAAATGTATAAATCACAGGGTGCTTGAAACAACACTTTTTAAAACTCGGTCCATCTCGACGAAGTATAGGTCCCCTTCTTCAATATCAAATGAATTCGCCCACCTTCTTTTATCTGGAGTCAGTGGACAGGAAAGAAAAGGAAGCAATTTTTTGCAGAAGGCCATATATGGGAAATGCAACAGAAGACAGGAGCAGTTGGGTACTTGATGGTGGCACTGGCACACATATTCCTCCAAAACAAACTCGACCATGTTATGTGTTTCTTGTATCTGTGCTCGTTTTTCTAAGAGTGCTCTTTTGGATTTTTTGTTGTTGTTGAAAGAAGCACCCACTTTAATAGCAGGAAGCCATTGAAAAAGCAAGAGCACAAAAAAACACCTTACAGCTTACACTCAGGGTTGACTTATGTGGAATTTCGCCTTTCTCATATTTGTCCATACATTGGAAGTATAGATAACTACTTATGGTTTGGTTTTGCTTTGAAAGTTGTACATCTGTATTGAAAGATAACATAGATACCTAAAGACTAGTGTAGTTGGGAGAAAGTGGCCCAAGAGCCTCAGCTACCTTTAACAAGAGGCTAATAAAAACCTCAGATGTTGGAGAGAATCTACGACGTGGATTGACGCTTCGTGACCATTCTCCTCCAGATCCTTGTGTAGTTCGAGGACGTGGTGGTGGAAGGAGAGAAAAAGAAAAAATAGAGACAAGCCATTTCAGACTTTCGCTAGGTTTTGTACTTAACTACAACTTACAACCTAAAACCTAACCAAACCACTAGTCGTCCTAGTATGCTGCTGCTCTTTTAGTTACATTGCTATTTTAGTGTTGAGGATGTGTACATGCATTGAATTGCAAACCACAAGTGTGGATCCGCCATCAGAGGCTGAAAAGTGTCAATGGCTAAAACCATCACATCACTTCTTTAATGTTACCACCACAGGAGTAATAGCTGTGGTAGAATAGGTACTTAAGGAGAGGACGAACAGCTATTTCCAGCGGGAAGTGGCTCCGAGAAGGAAAAAAAAAGAATTGGTCTGTGGAACGTAACATATTCCAGCATGTCCACACAGGAAACAGGAATTAAGCTTCCATCTCTCTCGACGCTTATGTGTGGTTTGGTTATGTGTGCTATTTTCGTTTCCCCTTGTCAATGTATGTAAAAATATTGGTTATCTGAGTGACCAAAATTCCAACTTCCTTCCAACATGAATTCATTCATGCTTCGTGGAGACGCGACATTGTGTTACTTCACATTGAGACCGTGTTCTCTCTTTACCCTGTCATTTCAGCTGAAAGAAAGTCGCGAAGACTCAAGAAAGCGAACGTGTGGTCAATGCTGATGGCACTCTCTCCAGTCCAACGTCTTCCACTTGATTGCATTTTTTGTGTGCTTGTCTAGAGTCTAGCCATAGAGAGCATATAGCTGAAGTCGCCTCGCATGCCTGCTCAGGGAGAAAGAACAAACATATCTTGTGTGTGTGGCTTGGACAGGAATTGTTGTTTAGACGACTTCTTGATCCCTGGATGGATGCAGGATATTGGAAAAAATGCAGCTGGACAACAAGGACCAACATGGCACTAAAGAGAATTTTGATGTACACCCAACGAACCAGCTGTCAAGCTGGCTAAATTGTTGCAGAAAGTGTCCAAAAATGTAGACAACAAGTAAAAAAGAATACGTATGGAAAGGACCTAGATGGAAAGGAAAAGGTCAGAGGGAAATGTGCGTCAAATTTTTTTATTTGGATCCTTCATGGAAAAATTCTATTGATCTCTTCAACGACGCATGTAAATTTCAACTTTGTTGAAGGATTACAAAATTTGTACAAATATAAGCTTAAAGGAAACGCAATCCCTCAACATTTGTTCGTGCCATATATTCAACAACGTCGTATCGGTCGTTAGCGATATTTCATTCAAAGAGAAATTCTCTACCCTTAAATAAGGTTATTAGTGGAGAACAAAAGGTTTTATAAATCTGTAGCAGCCGAGCTAAAAGTTCATGCTTTGCTTTTATTTACTGTTTCTCATACTCCAAAACCTGGAATGGGAAAGTAAAACAAACGCGGGCGGAGAAAAAGTTTTTCTTTGCATTACACTTGCAAAAACTTTTTTCACCGCCTGACTGAGTGAATTAAGCGCGACGAGTGAAACGAAACAGAGGGGACGACGAAAGAGATGGTGGGAGTGGAGTAAATATATGAGGAACTTATTGTTGGTCCACATATGTTTCGTGATGACTAGAATAAACTTGATCTCCTCCTTGAGCAGGACAGAGAAGAGCAAAAGGTAGGAAATATGGAATCTCTTTTGGAAATATTCAGAAAAACTTAGTAATACACTAAGTAAGTGTGTGGTGCAAGAGACCACTTTTTTCCTTCCAGAGAGAAGAAACCTAAGAGTCACCAACTTTTTTTTAGCTCTCTTTACTCCCTCCGCTAAGCCTCCCACGACTGCTAATAATAATACCACTCTCATCTCGAAAGAGTAGCTCGTACTTTTATTTTTCGCTGTAGCACGCGGTCACAGACACGTTTACGCTTTTTCTCCTCAACTCAACTCGGAAATAGCATAGGCAACAGTTTCTTTCCCCAGGAGCAATATACATTCAATATGTGCATGCTTTCTCCATGAGTTAAAGGAGCAGCACATACGAGGAGTAATAAAGAGAGGGAGTAGCAGCATCCGCTCGAAAAATATCGCTAAAAAGTTTCCTCATATTATTATACCCAAGTAATATCAACTGGCCCACACGAATCTTGGAGATTTTTTTACACGCTTCTTCTTACTCAGGTTTAGTCGCCCACAAATACATATGATATCTTAGCTGACGCGTATACGCATACCCACATCATGGCAAATGAAAAGTGAATGAAGCGAGAAGGCGAGCACATGGAGATGTGGTTGTATATACTTTTTTCGACTTGTTTCAACTTGGTAAGTTTGGTAAATTTTTAGTGAATTTTACACACAAAAAGATTACGAATTCTGGGAGCGAGCAAAAAATAATATACAGAAGGGGAGGCAAAGAAAGAGAAACTTGAAGAAAGTTGTAAACGAGTTGATTGTATATGTACCTATGTCTCGCTAGCGTGGGTGAGAAAGCGCACTTGCCCGCTCATATTCTTCCATATAAAAAATTATGTACACATTCATATTCCATGTTTTTAAATAAGGATCACTTTTTTCTATAAGGTAAAAAAGATGAACCCTAACAGTCATTCTTGAGACGAGGGAGACCGGAGGAGAAAGTGAAAGCACTTTCACTATTTCTTACGCATATCCGGTGTTCCGACAAGAACGAGACGAGGCTCTCTCCAGCTTCATAAACTTGTGGAAGCAGGAGAGAGAGAAAGCGCAGTACTTCTGCACCGCTGGAGTGAGAAGTTATAGTGCTTTCCAGCCAGAGAAAAATCTTATGGTACATACTAAATTTATCATTTACTTACTCCTTCTTCTTCTGCTTGCGCTTCTTTTTTTGGTGAGAGTGTAAGATTACGAGCTCTTTCCCCTCTTTCTTCAAGTCTTTTCTAGCCCAGGCCAGCGAGGAGAAATTTTTTGAATCACGTAAAGGGGAAGAGGAAGGAGTAAGTAAAGGAGTAAGCCTGAGAATGATTTCATGATTCTTTTCAACTTTGTCGGAGAAAACGAGAGGAGCCATATGCACACTACTCCAACTTGGAAGCTCATGTATATTTTTTTCTTCCTTCTTTTACTACTTCGTTCCTTTCTACTACATCGTATAAAAAGTGTTTGTGTGTGTATGCTTTTATGTATATCTCTAGACTTTCTCCAGTATAAAACTGGATGTAGTTGGGTGAGCATGAAAAACTGGTTGGCTGCTTAGAGTGTACATTTTACACAAGGAAAACTCCTCTCACTCCTTTTTCGCTCAAGGAATAAATAAAAGGAGGAAATTGGCTAATGTTTGCTTTTTTTCTCGGAGAACCATATGGAGATGGAGAGTAAGCAGTTTTTCTGAGGAAATCGGCACTGCCATGATGGCAGTATGCCGAGCTTTGTGCTATATATCGCTCATATAAAGCATAATGGTAAACAAGGGTTTCGTATTCTTTTCTTTAGCTAGAGAAGAGAATTGTATATAAAAAAATTAGCATTCTGTAGAGCATTCAATTGAATAGAAAACGGGAAAAGTCCAATAATAATAATCCAAACTGGAAAGTTGGGAGCAATATAGAAAAAAATATAATTTCTGATTTTTAAGGAGCTAACACACAACACCAGACCAGATCCTTAGAGAAGAGTAGCTGTAGCAGTAGCAGCTTTCCAGCCCATTTTAGCCCCTTCTTCCGTTATATAAGTAGAGCTAAACATGGAGAGGAAGTGAAAACAATGGGGGAAAGTGTATTATTATTATTATGAACAGTAGGGAATTTCAGTTTATTTTACACAATATAAATGAGCTCTCTACGATTTACTTATTATTGTTATGTGTTTGGGTATAGAGTTTAGAGCATTACTGCTGCTGCTGCTTGCTACTCTGATACACTTTTTCCTTCCTACAACTTTCCCTTTTCTTCTTGACAATCACGACAACTTGCTCTACTTTGTTTACACAGTGGGCTCCTATAAGGTAAATCATACAGTACATTTTTCCCTTGTACAAGCAGGATTTTTTAAGAGGAAAAGAAGGAAAAATCACCATAAGTAGTATTTACTGTGCCTATAAAAGAGGAAACAACAGGGGTTCATCGAAGCTTTAGCATGCATTAGGGATCCCTTCTGTTTGCTCATGTGTTTTCTATTGCGTTTCCTCTTCAAAATATATTTACTGCTTAACCTGATGATACTAAGCTCACTCTATATACTTCCAGTCTGTAGGCGTAGTTATAAGCATTGGAATATACAAAAAAAGTGGAGGGGGAGGAAGAGTTGAAAATTGGGGAAAAGCTACTGAAATGGACGAAGGGTTTTGTCTATACCATGCTTTGCTAATATTTACTTATATAAACATGATACCCACCAAGGGAAAATTTAGAATGACAAATTTTTTTCCACTGACTGTTTCATTCATATTCTTCTCTTTGTTTTCTTCATCATCCTTGAAAAGTATATTCACTTTGTTTGAAAAAATATATCCCATCCTTGGGGATGCGAATGCGTAATAATGAGAATAAAAATGTGCAATTTAAAATAAAGGACAGAATGTACTTGTGTACGACATGTATTTTTTCCGAGAAAAACAAGTAAATATTACGAAATGTATTTGCTTCTTTTTCTGTCTGTGCACATATATTTTTACTAAATGACACATGCTCACCCACCTCCTTTCACTTTTTCCAAGTTTCATTCTGCGTGCAGATATTTTCATGTTAAAATAGATTGCGTGAGGAGAATTGCGTCAACAACAAAAACTAGTTCAGACAAGAAATGTAATTTTAGACATTGGGAATGTTTTGACATTTTATAATGTGGATCCAACAAGACACGAGATTCCGCGCAGATATATTTTTTACTTTGTGCAAGGTATTAGCTCTCGTCTTCGTAAGGTTAATACTTAATGCATTGCGAAACTTTGCAGAGTTGTAACGATGCGTGAATGACACTTGACAGTGCACATATTTATAAGCCCACTTCTCTTTGGAATAGAGGCTAACTACGAACTCAAATGTAGCGATTTTGACTTGTGAGAAGATATGTTGTTTTCTATTTACTTTCAAGGCTTTCACTTGGGTGACTTGCAAGAGGGAAACATGCGTGAAATTTTCAACCTTCTCAAAGAGGTTGCATAAAGTGTTATATAAAACGATAAAACCCTTAGAGTGAAGGAATTTGTTTGCGTAACCCCTAAAACTCAGTGTCTTCTCCAATCTTCCCAAGTCATTTTCTGCTTTTATTTATTTATTTTTATGTTTTTCGGAACATGCATCAAAGAGCCAGTTGAAAATAGAATTTGCAAAACTTTTCACTTATATTACCTTCACAAATAGTCCCACCCACTCTGTGGATAGTGATATTTGATACCTGCTCCATGAGTATACGAGTAAACACGAAATGGAAGTATAGACGTCATGTTCTCATCAGGCGAAAAAAAATATTCTTTTTCATCTCTCGTGTTTCAACTAGTGAGACATAACAGAAGGGTGATAGTGTTTCGGAGAAAAGAAAAAAGGAACTTAATTCGTTTCACCAGTTTAAGATCTATCTCCTCTTTCTCCTTCTCTCTCTCTCCACTTTCTCCCCACTATTTTCTTTTCCTCGAAGAAGGAAAATAAAGAAGAAAAAGTACAGCACAAGTAAAACAGACAAGGACAGAACAAGGAGAGAGCGCAGTAGTCGTGTGATGTAAAAAAAGAGAGGCAAGTTAGAAGTCACAAGAAAAATAAGTAGAAATGAAAACATGGATTCTGGAATTTCCCTTGTGTCGGGCTTTCTCTCCGTTTCTTTAATATGATGACTGTTTTTTCGCAGACATCTTCTTCCCTGAGTTGTCTTGTCGTTTGAGGAAGATGTTCCTGGGGTTTCTCTCCACTCCTCTCAAGAACGAATGAAGAAAAAGTTAGCGAAGAAATGTACACACTCAAGGAAAACATGTAGGGCTCACTCTATAGTTTAGTGAGAGTGTGTGGTGGTGCTTTTTCACATGATATATATAAGCACAACATAAAGTTCTACCTATAAGTACATAAGACACTCTCTCCTCTGATGTTCCAACCTCATTTCATTCTTGTAGATTTTTTTCCTCCTCAAGCTTTTATTCGCCAGCTCTGTTTTATTACCGACATAACATGTAACATGATCCCGGTTAAACATGCGTATAATGTTTAACAAGAAAAGCAAACGTACATACACACACTAGAAGACTACAGAGAAGGAACACGACATCAAGTAAACTGAGATGAAATAAACGGGCAGAATCAAGAATTTTTTCTTCTTCTCTTTCTTTCCTCAGCTTTCTATATGATGAACTGAGACTACTACAACCGCTGACAAATGTATATGGAATGATGATGTGTAGAGTAGAAATGTATGATCAAAGTCGAAAAACACATACATTCTTGCTTACAACTGTGGTGGTACGTCTACCAGTGCCCCGACGTCATTGAGGAATGGGACCAAGCCCAAACCCCTGACCACACCGAGCTA
>JAQFZW010004556.1:0-10068 GCA_034687055.1 Heteromurus nitidus
GGATTAAAAGCCGTTGTTATCACCACTTTCCTCTCATTTTCATTCAAATAGGCTGCCCACCAACTGAACGTACTGTTCGGGAAAATGATGTTCTTGCAGATCATCATCAAATAGAAGTCCTCGATACTCGTGTTTCCTGTGACGAACACAACCTTAAACTTGTCACCAAAATCCTGTAGTTTATTTTTCGCGTGTTCCATGTCATCAGAGAAGACAAAGAAAGTGGGCTTGGTCACGCCCTTAGTTCTATTCAACTTATCCGCCATTAGCACTATCGCTCGCCTTTGGAAGGAAATTGGGGTGAAGTATTTCGGATTCTTCAAAAAGTCTCCTCGTCTCACGTGCACTGCCACACTTTCCGTTCCTTCTATTTCTGAAATGAGCGTCTCCAGCTTTGTCAAATTGAGCGATTCTTGTCGCGGTTGGAACATGCTACGAATATCTTCTTTGTACTCCAACCAATACTGTTCCGACTGGCAGTACTCCTTTTGAGAGAGGAATTGAGAGGAGTGATCAAATGTATTGTACAGCAATTGCTGGTCGGAGACAGACACAAGTTGTCCATTTATCTTGGTTGAAGGATACGAATTATTCATTGGAACATGAAACTGGTCCAAAGCAAAGTCCCGTTGTTGAGATTGGAATCGTCGTCGTTTTTCCTTTTTACCTTTGTAGTCGATATACAGAGGCCAATGCTTCCTTCTTGCCAGTCCGTAGGAACAGGCATATTGAAACAACTGGTTCCCCAGTCCTCCGATCCTTCTCCGGTAAAAAATCACGCCGGGAGGGCTTATACTCTTCAAAAATGGGTTACGTTCCACTTCTTCCACTGAATCACCACTTGCATTCAAGTTGAGCAGGGAACTTTGATAAAATTGGAACTTTTGCTCCCAGAAACTCATGACGAACGACATGATCGACAGTGCAATAACTGCAGACACGAATTTATGAACGGGGTGAATTTTTCCGGGCGACGTCATTATCACATTTATTCAAAATTATGTTGAAAATTAATGGCAGAATTTAAATAACTATTACTTGATTGTGTCGCATTCATACTGGTACGGGAGATGCAACAAGCATTGTCATTCCTCAATTCACGTACCCTATTGTCAATAATATATCGAGATAAGATAAAAACATCATAGATAAGTACATGTGCGAATTTTCCGTTGTAATAAATGATAATGTCGGTCTTGTTCCAATTTCGAAGGTTGTGCTTATTGGTGATAACCAAGGGAAACTGTAAGCTGTAGGTCATATCTAATAAAAAGATATTACTCATTTGGACTAACCATGATCGTGGGATTTGGGTGTAAAATCTTCGGGTGACAATTCAGGGAAATATTCGGTTATCATTTTTCTTTTCTACATGTTTTGTCTTAGGCTACGGCTACAGTCTTATATTCAGTTATCGCAACAAGTTTATGATTTCCAAACAAATGTTTCCGGGAATCCGGGGATGTTGCTGTTTCCATGCCCGAACTGCACTTTTGTTTCGTTATACATAATATGCAGTTGCACGCCCTAAAATTTCTTGATACTATATTTTTTATTACCGAGCCCCGCAGATTATTACTCATCTTAGATTCAAGCAGTGATGATATTTGTTAAGTATTCTGGGTGGCCATTCATTCATGCATTTCTCCGCAAAGGATTTTATATCATTGACAATAAGTTCTGTCACATTACATGCAGAATATGGGACATTATATTCATTAGCAAGGCACAACGCTCTCCTTTATCCTTATCAAAAGTATTAACTATGACTTGTCATTCGCTTGACACTAGTTTGGCGGCACTCATGTCACCAGTCTCTAGTTCCTAAAGTTAGTCAAAATATCAAGCATCCTCTCACATTCTTTGACCATAACTGTGAAAGTTTATATATCTTTGTGCTTGTCATTTCAGTTTCTTCAGTTTATCATCTTAACGGCGTACTCACTACTCACATGAAAACTAAATGCTCCAGAATCAGCAATTCAGCAAATTGTTGCAAATAGAGGCGCAAATGTTTGTGAAATGTTTCACATATAAAACATATTTATGTTATCTTTTTAGTTTTCTTATTATGTTGCATGTCGGGAATAAAGAGTTGAAATGAAATGTGAGATAAGAAATGAATGATGATGATATGCTTTTATAGAAAAAAAATATGCGTATTTAATGTGTGAAATTAATTTGGAAATTATTTATTACCAAAACACACGTGCGTTGGATGAGCTGCTTAAATAATGTTTAGTAATCAAAAGAAGTACAAAAGGCGGCTTTCACTCAAACAGTTAACCTTCGTGTGCACTATTAATAACCAATTATTCGGAGCATAATGAGCTGTATTCTTGGGAGAATGGGGAAACAGCGTAACATAAACTTCTCAGACTCATGGTCAACCCTAATGAGGTAAACATTTCGAGGCATTCCCAGCCCACTTTACGTTCACGTGTTCCTCCCAAAAAAAATCTCCTTTCCTTTGTTAGTGGACATGGAACTTCAGACTAAATCAATACGTCCAAAACTCTGACCGACTCGTGAACAGAAAGTGTGTAACAAGTGTTGGACAAGGAGAATCACACCAAAATTTACGTAAGTTTTCCAACTTCAAACAGGGCGAATTGACATTTTTATAATAACTCTCTTCACAACCTGGTTTTATACAATTCACACTCATTAAATAATAGGTATTATATATTATATGTATAGTTGTGGGGCAATGCGCACACTCCTTTTTCTAAGAAATCTCTTTCATATCAGCATGACATTGACATTCATTATTATTGTTCGTTTAAAATTCGGGTGAACAATTAACAATTGATTTTAGTCTATTCAAGGTCAATTATACTGTCTGACTTTGAATGGAAACGAGAGCACACATAGTTTTGACTAGACTAATAACAAAGGTATTGAGACCTTGACCTTGTCGCTGAGAGAAATGCACGTCGTGAATACGAATAAAATATTGTGTGATTAAAGAGTGACTTCAGCTTTTTCTATTAACTTAAATATTCATTCATTATGTATCCTTTGTCATATTCATCGTGCCTGGTAGGAAATATACCGTTACGGTTGCTTGAAGTGATTTAACGATTAAAAGCGTATGAATCCAGGTAATGGTTTCCATATACGAAGACACACTCAATGTAGTTGAACTCTCGTAGATTATTTTTTGAAGGTCATTGTCTCTTGGAACCATCCATATGTAGATACAGTCCTGTATCACATCAAGTTTGAGTGACGAGGAATTAGGGTCTGTCATTGACTCTTCTGGTAACTGGAGTCGTCAATTTTAACTTCTTAATTTACTCTTAAATGCTGATAGGGTCTTGCAAGGTTTGTCAGCGGCTCATCATCATCATCCTCTTTCCAACATACATTCATTCTTGTATTTACCCACATTGATTTCCAGCCCAACCAAATCGTCGACTGTCTCCATGAGTAGTTTAATCAGCTAATCACGTCATGACAATTACAGGCTATATGAGTTTGTGTATAATTCAGTATACATTAGGTTCATGATTCCAGATGTAATTAGAAGTTTTCGTCCTTCAGATAGGAAGAGAGGAGAACCCCATCAGGAATGCTGTCAGATTAATAGAAATCTAGTTCCACTAAATCAATATTTGTAAAGAAATGTTTAGTTTTAGCCAATCATTTAATAAATGCTGTCAAATCTTCGTTCCGCCTGTGACAATAGTGACAGGCACATAATACACATATGCATATATGGCATTCATTATTCAGTCCTCGCTGGAGGATCTTTCACAAATTCTGTAAATCAAAAGTTCGGATGTTGTGGAGAAAATTAAATTAAAATATTTAAATGACATTTAAAAAATACACGTTGCTTTCTGCATGTTTTCCAATAAATATATTTTGTGACGTAATTTTTGAATGACTCCTTGTATTGAGGTAAACTAGAATTTCGTAACATTTCACCTGTTTATTCACCAGTTCATTCATTGAAAACACAGGGCTGAACATATTCCTTTAAAACCATTGCCTTATTTGAGATGCCTCAGTCACAAGGTTTAAGGAAGACACAGGTCTCATCAGTCTGGTGTCAATGGTTTACATGCCTCTGTTACTTGCTTCCTGCTTCATCAAACGTCTTCATCAACATTGACTAAGGTATCCAAGTGGTAGACTAGAGATATCGTTTATGCCTTATTCACTCGTTGACCACTGCAACGAGTATATAATTTTGACAAATGCAACACAATCTTGTTAATCCTTGCCGACGTCAGCATTGACTTGCTTAAATGTCAACTCAATGAACAGGTCAGAAAAGGACTTCTTGTGCTGGTTGCAGGTGTGTGTGAATGGAAGGAGCAGTAATTTAATTAAAGGGAGTTAGTGGAATGACGCACATTTGACATTGACTTCTTTCAACAAAGTTCAAACCTATTAATAAAATCACTTGATTCAGTGAAGAAAAAAACTCTGAAAATCTGATTCATTGACGTCTCGTCGACCCCGTCGTGAGTACAAAAAGTGACTTTTGTCCATTTTTGTAAGTTTCATCATGCATATTATATTATTTAATTTCTAACTTTTAAATGAGATTTCGCTCAGTCATTTAAACTTTCTTTTTATTTTGCAGAAGTGCCTTCTCGCTCAGACCATTCTGACTTGAATATTACATCATCTTTTGTCACTAGACATTAAACCGAGGGAAAATGGATGCACCAGGGTATAAAGTTGGTATATTCACGAATGTGAATCCAAAGAATTCGTCGGAAGGAGAGGAGGCAGATGGGAGAAAGTATTACGTCGAGTTGGAAAGACATCTTCGACGAGAGGCAACAATCGCTTCAAGAGGAGTTGACCCCAACAACTTGACATCGAACGGGGGGGTTGCGAAAATAGATGGAACTGAGGGAGGAGTTGTGATGGTGGATGAGGAGAGGCAGCTCCAAGCTCGACCAGGGGAGGAGGACAGGCTTAACCTTCTTTTTGAAGGTGAGTAACAAAGGATTTTTCTCTCACACATTTGCAACGTAGAGACGCTATTCAACGTTGCAAAATCCCATTTCTCATTGTGAAAAGTTGAGTCTAGTGGCGAAATAAGTAACCAACACAATACTTGTAGTGTGCCGAGTTGAGCTTCCCCCATTCCAGTAGATGGCAACAAGCCCTCAGATTTTGTTTCGTTGGTTCATTCACATCAAATCAGAGAGTTGGGTTTTTTCTTGGGGTGTGGGATTCAGTTCGCGATAAAAGCCGTTCAGATTCAGGTGTCAGGGTCGTCTTTTAAAAAAAAGCTGTTATGGCGAGACAACTGCAACGAAACTGGCTGCATCTTGCATTATGTCTGGTCTCTTCTTCTCTACTCGTGGGCATGACTCATACCCGCATTCCTTCTTCTTCGTCATTCTTTAATGTGAACTCATAAAAACCTACATATTTCCATTTAAACTCATTTCACATTACCCAAGAACATCGTCAAGACGAGAGTCATCGTCATGTGTTGCGTCTATCTATACCTCTTTTTTCCGAATTAATTTTTCATTAATTTCTTCACAACGATCATCCGCTCAATTCAAGCAGATCCATTTATTTCCTTCAGATTTTTTCCTCATCACCAGACGCTATATACAATCTCTTTAGTATAATTGTTGAACTTGGCACGGAAGCGGAATCTGCACTCATTTTCACTATCTTAAAATAGTTTCCCTTTCCTCCATCAGATGTAAATTGTAAATCAGTCTCGAATTTGTTTTTTTTATATTTCGGTCACAGAGAAGACGCTAGTTGCTATCTGCTTTTTAAAAAAACGAAGTGTGAAGAGATGAAAAGACACACTTTTTTCAACCTTCTTCATTATCGCATCGGTTTTATTCAGCGATTTCCCTCAAGACAAATTTTTTTTTCCGAATGGAGAACAAGGCAACCATGCCTTTTTGGCTTGTCTTCCTTTCTGGCATTCCGCAGTAGTGTTTCTCGCTTTTAGGGAGTTTCAAGTCCCACGCCCATTGTAAGTTAAGGAAGATATTGTGTGTATACTCCTTGACTGCATATCACATTTTCACACTTTTCAGTCGCCCGACATGAGCGTGTGTATGTATATACATCCAGTTTTTAGAAGAGCATAGGAAAACTGTCCTGGAAGACGCTAGACGGTATACCATGAATGCACTACAATCCCCCTCCAAAAAAAGTTTTTTTGTCCATGTCCACGCTTCCCCCACCTTGTAACGTTCCAGTTCTAAAGTTCGAACCTAGTCGGTCTCCTCCTCTATATACACTTACTTATATACGTTCTTCTTCTATTTTCCCTATTCCCCACAATCCTGGGAGATCTCTGTCGGGTTCGTTCATCTTTCTGAACAAAAGTGGAGGGAATGGAGTGAACGGTATGGTGGCTTGGCTTTGGCTGGATTGGGTTGACATACCGTAATATTCAGAGAGAAGTCTCTCTCTCTCTCCCTCAGGTTTAGGGGGTACATATACAGTTTAGATCTTAATGGTGAAAAATGCAGCATATTGCACCGCTCTGTTAAAACACGTCCAAAATAAGACTCTCTCTCTCGCTCTCAGTTTTGGTAGAGTGTGGTTGTGGTGGTAGCCTTTCTCATCATGACGATGACGATCATGATGATGATCGCATCGTCGTCGTAGTATATAGTATACGCTACACACTTTTACTAAAGAGTAGTAAAAAAAGAGACGAGAGAGGAAAAAATCGATTTCACAATTCTCATTCTACTACGAAAGTTCCTCCGTCTACTTTGCCATAGACAAAGTCTGCCCCTAACACCAATGCACCATGCTCTTGTATCCATGCTGCTCCTGCTGCACTTGTGTATATTTATCTCTTTTTTTCCTTGTTTGATATTAGACGAAAAGTCTAGCGGTCCACTGATGTACTGGTCTCGTACTATTTTTCGGAGAAGTACATAATCTCATCACATTTTAGTCTAGCTTCCTTCCTCTCTCTCTCTCTCTCATTGTCAGAAAAAAAGAGAAAATGTATGGGAAGTTGAGCAATTCTTTATTTTTGGGCGCTTATGTTGTTTCCCTTTGTCACTTTACGCCTACTTTCAGAGCTCACAAGCACAAGCTCAAGTTACTATGCAATGCTTTAAAAAAAAGGATACGCTCTTATGCAAGAGTTTATGTTGCAGTTTTTTACTCCATTTTCTTGCATATTTCCTAGAGAAATTTGTTTAATGTTGGGAGTTGGGATCATATTGCAGAGTTCGTTTGGAAATGGACTTGGCCCATGTACCATGTGCCAGAGTGACATACTCTGGAGGAAAAGAAATTTGAAACTTGGAAGCTCATTGAACCAATGATTTTTTTGTTGAAAAAAATAGCTGGATTTATATGCGAAATAAGAAATAAGCTGGATGATGGTGGACTCTCTGTGTAATATGGAGTTGACGCCCTTTTTGTAGAATTGAAAGGAAATCCTTGCTCATATAAGGGGCTCATCATGTTAGTTTCAAGTTGAAAGTTTTGAAGTCATATTTTTATTGTTATTATTCATTGACTCTAGCATTCCCAATTAGAGATATATGTAGATACATGATGATATGAGAGAGCTCTAATAGTTTAGTGAGAGAATTTAGGATATGTCTCTAGCTGAGAGAAAAAAAACTCGTAAAAAGTAAGGCATTCCTTCCTAAAGTCCATTCATAGTGGAGACCTTTTACGCCTTCTCCTTTAAGAATATAAATGTGGAGATTTTTGTTGGGTTAGTAGTGGTGGTGGGATGGATGCATCACGCTGGCTTCGTCTTGAAATAGAGAGGTATTGAACCGGTGAGACAGAGAGAGAGAGAGAGAATCTTGGACGAAAGGTGGTTCCGTCCAGTTTTTACTGGTGTGTCTGGAAAGCCCAAAAAGAAAACCAGACTGTTTTATGACCGAAAACTACTAAACTCCCATTCATGCTCACTCCCTCTCACTCACACAGCTTTTGTCTCACGCTATCATTTACTCGAGCCCACATCCAATTCCTAACGTTAATTTGCTCTCCACGCTAATGATCCTTCAGAACTGGGAAATATGTCGATATTTAAGCAGCTGCGTGATCATTATGATAATATTGATAAACAGGCTTGACGTTCATCATATTTGGGGATGTGTCGATTTGTGTGTGTGTGTATGTGCTATATGCTTGCTTTTGTTTTAATAGCTTTTGTTCCTCTCACACCATTTTACTTGAATGTCTCTCTTTGAAATGGTTACAAGGAGATCCCTTCAAACTGAAACAAGAGCGGATTAGGTAGGCTTCTTCCAGTATTAATATTTGCTTGCTTAACCTTTTCTCGTATTTTGCATTCATGTCATTTCGCTTGGGACAATACTAATCCTTGAGACACGACCATCTTGAAACCATTAAGCAGCCCAGCTGGGGAAATGGACGATATATGGCGTTGATTAACATGTAGAATTGTTATCTGATCAGAGATGGACAACGAACAACAACAAGAAAATGACAATGTTGACGATTGTAAATAAATATACGAACAATTGGGGTACACAAGTGGAAGGTGTCTCAATACCCTTCCAAAAACATTCGTTCTCCTTCACAATTCATTGAGTTTTTGAGAAGCTCTCTGTAATGCAAAAATGATTGTAACGAAACAAATATATCTTTTTACTAAAACTTGTCCACTCCTTCCAGTTTGTCATTTGTCAATATCCCTTTCGAGTGGAGTGGACTGGGCAGTCGTAAGGACAATTATATTGTCGCACATATGAAACCTCTAAAATATTCAGGTAAACTTTAGCGGTCAAGTTGCATGCTAAAAAAAGTAGGACAAATACGAAACACCCCAACCGTAGGTTATTTTTCCCCTTTGTCAGACCTGTGTAAAGAGTTCGCATGTTTTTTGGAGAGAGGGAAAAGTTTTGTGCTGCTTATTACGTAAGGACGTTTCATGATTAATGAGCTATATGACATTCATTTCTGAATTATGCGCACACACATTTACGTTCGCTCTTCCGTGTCATGTCAGTTTGCATTGGCTGGGGCTGGGCAAAACTACATACATATACACTCATTGTCTGTAACGTCATGCGGTTTTTTGATGGAATGGATATCAATTTGTTTCTTCTTTTTTTCAATTTCCCAAGTGCCTAATTAGGCTGTTTCCAGAATTTTGTAAGCCTTTTAAGCGTAATAGTCATATTTTTTCAAAAGTACGACAAGCCATTAACAATCTATTAAAATCGTTAATACTCAAGGAAATTAACTGCTCGTGTGGAGAGTGTGTGTAAAGTGGATATTATGAAACTTTTATGACTTTTTCCATAATTGATATTGAAGGAAGGAGCCATTTTTTTGCTTTTACGATGTGCAGTACTATGCACACACACACAAACACACCCAAACATTTATGTCATTACCTCAAGAAATATAATACAGTTCATTAACTTGAAGTCGGTTTGTTGCCATCGACAAAAAAAGAAGAATATACATATATTTTTTGGTGAACGTGCCACTGTCTCCGAGAACAAACTCTTTTTGGCAAGTTGACAAAGTTGACGAACCCGAATTTGTCCTGGTGTTTCACGGAATTGGAGAAGGACAGGACATGGCAGGTTAAATTCGTTGTCTGGACAGGTGTCCATTGTCTTCTATTCTCGTGTAATGCCAAAAGTACAAGGAATTTCGACTCCAACAACCTTCTTTTTTTATATTTCCCCATCACGTGTCTCTAGTCTACTGATATTTCCTATTTATTAATCATTAATTGTGCGCTTGCATACTACCAGGTTTTTAAACCCCCAAAAATGCTATAAAAATCCGGAAAAAAATGTCTAGCCATATTGAGTTCCCAGAATGGGCTTGGCAACACAACCTACTCTTGTTGACTTAGGTTATGTGGAAAAGGTGGATTTTTGGATATATGTGTGTGTACAAATGCTTTATGCTTGCAGCACAATATCACTTCCTCTCGTCCAGGTCTCATTTAAACTTTATGAATTATGCATACGCTCATCGATTAGTGGAGTTGGAACAGGAGAAAAAGTAGGGTATTCACCTTTTTTTCCGTAGTAAAAAAACTACATGATTTTAACCTGTGTTTATCGGAGGTAGACTCGAGAGTCGACAAGTTGT
>JAQFZW010004557.1:0-10066 GCA_034687055.1 Heteromurus nitidus
CTCTTAATTTTAAAAGAAATTTGTCTGAGCCCCTCCCTAAATTTATCAAATAAAATAATTTGTTGAACAGTATAATTTTTATAATTTTATTTGGCTAAATATTTAAATTATTTTTAAGTTTTTTGTTCTAGTTTCAGGTTGGGGTTAAAATTAAAAAGACGGAATTGGGGTGAAGATAGAGGCCAAAATACAGGTTATCGATGAAGGAAAAATACAAAAGTGAAATTTTTTTTACGTCGAGTTGTGAGATATGTGGTAATGTTTTTGGCATTTCGATTAATTTATTAAATGAAAGTGATATTCAAGCAGCAATATGTTAATACTAATTGTAGGCTCAAAAGGATGAATTCGAATAAAGAGAAAACAAAAGCTCGGAATTACATGCCTATAATATTTTTATTCGCAGATAACAACATGTATGCACATTTACAAGTTATGCGTATATGAAGTATGTATAACTTACGAAATTTATGAAATATGTTTTCTTGTTTGCTCTCTGATTTTTAAAATTTGGAACATTTCACAGTAACATTTTAATTTTGCTTAAGTTTCGGAGCATCCTTTGGAAAATTTTTCCTGATTTCAACATTTTAGCATGAAACAGATATATGATAAGAAATTGTTTGAGGGATTTTCCAGTATTTTAGAAAATTTTGGAACATTTCAAGGAAATCTGAAATTTTTGGAGGAATTGTTCCTTGATTTAGAAAATGTTGTGACTTTCTCAAAATCGTTTATTTTTTCCACTGAAATGGCACCCCTCCTCGGCGTGGAACACTGTACCGCCCGCACTCTCGTTACTACGCCATCGATTCGCTGTCTCTTCGTCTCAGCACCTTGGCAAGAATGTCGTAGTCCTCCGTTTTCATGTATGTGGCTGCGACTTGGCTAACCGTTTTTCCTTTTTGATCGACGCATTTGACGTCTGCGCCGAGTTCCACCAAAGCCACGAGCAAGGATACGTCGACGTTCTCTGCAAGTAGAGGCGTTCGCCCCATCGTATCTTTGGAGTTTAAGAGGTCTTTGTTGTGGTGAACTAGCATCCGGATGATATTCATTCGCCTTTCGACTCCCAACGTTGACAGTGTGTTGCCCACACAAAGGTGGATCAAATGTGCAAAACGGGGCAGCTCCTCCTCTGACAATGGCGAGAGGGTAAATAATTTCTTCTCGAGAAGATAAGCAACAAGATTATCATTGCCGCACGCCACAGCAGCGTGCAAAAGTGAGGCGCATCTCGGATCGTTCGAGTTCCTTCCGATATCTTGCAAGTTGCGTCCAGTCACATGCGTATACCGGGAAAACAATTCTCGCAAATTGACCACCTTGGCGGAAAAAGAGTTCGTCCTCCTCGAAAATAGCTTCTTGTCGAAGTGACCTGTCTCCAGCACAAATTGCACCACTGTAGCAGAATGGTACAGGAGAGCAAGATCGAGTATTGTGTTGCCCTGTTGGTCGACAGCTTTCGCATCTACTTCTGTGGACAATAGTAGTTCCTTGAGGGTTGCCACAACTTCATCCGCATTTGCTTCAAATTTATGAGGATGAAGTACAAAATGCAACGGTGTTCGCCCGCTTCGTTCATCTTTCGCATTGACGCCAGCCCCTTTTTGCAAAAGTAATCTGACCATGGAAGCACGCGAGCGCTTGGCAGCGTAATGCAAGAGGCCTTTCCTCTTCTTCCTCAATTCGCAAAAATTTGCAGCTGCCAAGAGCTTGCTTTGCGCAATTCCGAGCAACTCTTTGTCACCCAACGAACCCACGTCGTACTTGACAACCTGGAAGAGGATCCTAGTGGCATCCTCTCTTTTCAGTGGAGTCGCCTGTTGCCCATTATCCACAAAGAACAAGATCACTTCCAGATTTACCTCGGATGTTGTGTTGAGCCACCTCTCCAGAGGAGTGAGTCCATCACTGTCACGGGCATGAACGTTCGCCCCCTTGTCAAGCAAGTACTTTACGATCTTCGGGTCACAGTGGACATTGTCGGAGAGGCAGGCGTGAAGCGCCGTCTTCCCTTCGTGTACCCCATTTACGCTCACTCCCTTCGCCAAGAGATATTTGACTCCGTTGAGCACTTTCTTTTCAGCTAATTCGTTGAGCAAGGCATTTCCTCCCCGATCTGCATTTCTTATATCGGCCCCTTGGTTCAAAAGTGCATTGGCGAGCTTTTCGAATTCTTCGTAGAGCAACGAATCCGAGCACAGAATGGCGTTAAGAAAGGCGACCTGTGCTTCCTTGACAGATCCTACCGCAGCACCCTTCTTCAAAAATAAGGACATAACCTTCACGTTGTCCCAACAAGGACGCCTCCTAACCAGAATTTGGAAGGGTGTTTCTCCATTGTGGTTCTTTGCTTCCATTGCCGCCCCGTTCTCGAACAACATTTCCGCCATTTCAAACATGCCCTCATGTTCAGACCTCATGCAAGTGTGTAGTGGTGTGTTATGTCTACCGTCCCTTGCGTTAATGTCCACACGATTGAAGTGTTTCAAGAGGAATCTGACTGGGAGCAGACCTTTTCGCCCTCTCGACACGACATGATGGATGGTCGTGCCACTGTCCGTGCTCAATGTGGCGCCATAGCTTATCATCAGTTGTCCAATCTCCTCCAAGTGCTCAGCATTCACACACTGGTTCAAAAGAAGATGGTCCAGTGGGGTTCGACCTTCACCATTCTTCGCGTTGGCCTTCATCCCCAATTCGAGAAAAAGACGAGCTGCCTCCACATTTCCGAATGTGGCTGCGGTGTGAAGACAAGTTTGTCCGTTGGCGTTGACACCTGCGAAATTGGCTCCCAGTTTTAGTAGATGCTCCAGAGTCTCCTTCTTAGGTTGACGCATGTTCTCTGCGATTTTGTGAAGCACAGTGGATCCCGTGTTCTTCGTCGTCACTTTGATCAGTTCCTTCCCTTGCTCCTCGGTTAGTCTCGTGACCACTCGATGGAAATCTTTCCCGCTGAGCTGGGTGCACACATGAAGTAGGGTTGAGTTGTCCGCACGTTTGGTGAGAGGGTTTCCTCCCAAATCCAGCAGCTCGAGGAGGAGCTCGATGTGCACACCTGGTTGGAGTGCGGGTGTTGTTCCCGTGATGCCATCAATAATAGATTCGCCATAAGGAACAAGATTCAGGGTTCCAGTTGAAATAAATTCCCCCAGTCGCCCCTCGAGCACATTTCTGTTGAGATCCACAAGTTTGCGCATAACGTGAATCTTCTGTTCAATGAGCCATTCTGGATCCTGGCTCGACTTGACGACGACAGCGTGCACCACGTCTTCAATCGAAGGAGGAAGGTCTTGTACAAGTTTCCCGTAGCCTTGGCAGTTGAGGAGGAACTCAACAACTGAAAACTCGCGACTCTTCAATGCAGCATTAAAAAAGGAGAGTTGAGGAAATCTGTTCCTCGCATTGACATCCCATTCCACCAATTTCACTCTGTACTCGTTGCAAATATACTCGAGAAATGGTTGGCTGGCCTTGGTGACTGTTGTGTGGATGTAGGTAGCGCACAGGTTTTCTAGTCCAGTTCTCAGTGCTTTGAAGAGATGGAAATGGTCTCCTTCGATACACTGTGTCAGTCGGCGACTCCGTCCAGCAACAATGGCATCGAGTCTTGTGGACTTGAGCAGAGATCGGCCTTCGAGCAACGAGTCGAGGAAGATGACTGAAGCTTGATTTTCGAACTTTCTAGGATGAAAGGGATGAAACGGTGGGTAGGAATTTCCGCTGTCATTAAACTCTAAAGTCCGCAGCACACCATCAAATAGAAGATTGCCGAAGTGGTAGTTAGGAAAGCGGGTACAGTGATTCAATGACGCTCTGCTCTGACTGCCTTCCTCATTTCCAATCAATTGGTTGTCGTTTTCGTCCTCGCACAGCTGCTCAGCAACAAAACGCGCGACGAGGAACTCGGGAATCGTTCTGTGTCCGAAGATTAAGGAATTGTTCTTCGATTCAACAGCAGGCGACTCCATGATTCCAAGGTTGAGGATGTCTTGAGTGAGGACGTTGTAGGGAAGTAGGCCGGCTTTGAAATTGGGTGCGTCTTTTGGGTACAGGAGCTCCAGAGCAAAGCCGTAGTGGATGTTGATGAGCGTCGTTTTCATTTCAGGTGAGAGTTGTTTCGCGTATCTCCTCGTGTAAATCTTTAGCTTCTTCACAATCAGAGCTTCGTACAAGTCCTTGACTGAGCTGACTTGGAGCGACAAGCGAGGCTTCGAGTTCGATGTCAGTTTTTTTGTGTTCGCGAAGGTAAGGCAGTCGTCGAGGTAAACGATGGAAAGCAGCAGGCACTGAAGAGGCACTCCGCAAATATCTTTCTTTTCAGACTTTTTCACCCAAACTCGCTTCACGGTTTCGAGACAATGTCGAGCAAATGTAATCACGTTCGTGCGAAAAACCTGAGGAGGCTTCGAGGAAAAATTCGAGGAGGCTTCCTCTTTCATTATTTCGGCTTGCCAGAATTCGACGAGGAAGTTCTCTTGGTCGGACTCGTCAAAGGGGTGAATTGTGAACCCAATGACTTGGAGCT
This sequence comes from Heteromurus nitidus, assembly GCA_034687055.1. NCBI lineage: Eukaryota > Metazoa > Arthropoda > Collembola > Entomobryomorpha > Entomobryidae > Heteromurus > Heteromurus nitidus. The sequence continues at coordinate 4,532 of JAQFZW010004557.1, forward strand.
CGTCCTCCAGTTCGAGCATAAGGTGTGGTCTAGACGCCACCCAGATTCGAGTGGAATGATAAGACTTTCGAATCAGAGTCAAGATTTCCTTTGCTAGTGGCAAATCGTCAGAGTTGATCTCATCATATCCGTCCAGCATCAACTCCAAATTGATTTTATTCCGAGGTTTCAACATTGGGGATTTCAACATTCTGAATATTCTCGGGGGATAAAGGATACTTTCTAGAACGTATTTACCCAGCTCGGGCCCACATTCAGATGTCAACTGGACCAATGCATTCTCGAACATTCCCGTTGAAATATCAGAAGCATTTCTCGTATTCGGCTTGAGTAAGTTGACTAGGTCGCTGAAGACGACGAACAGAGCCGTCTTTGTTCCAGAGCATTTCTCAATAATATTCCTCGCTAGACTTTGGAGCAGGGTAGACTTGCCCATTCCAGGTGCTGCCGCAAATAAAATGGGCGAATTCCCGTAATTTTCTTCCTGTTTGTCAAGTTGAGAAATAAATTCGCTTTCTGAAAACGACAAGTTTACCTCCGTCATGCCTTCCGTGGCTTTTTGGATGGTGTTCATTTTTCCATTTCCTGATTTCAACAAGAGGAACTTTCCGTTTTCGTGGTGGAGCCAGTGCACACCAATGGCTCCCCCTTTCTCAATACGTTCCTTCTGCTTCGCCAGCTCACAAATCTTGTCAAAGTGGTCGGCGTGCTCCAGACGAATGTAGTTCACTGACAATTGGTTCACCTGGCTCCACGAGTTGTCGCTGGACTGATTACAGCGAGAAATGTATGCAGACAGCTTCGTACTCCCAATTCCGGTGAGCAGAAAAATGTCTCGATTTCCGTTTTTGAAAATGACGTTTTTGTTAAGCACAAATCTGGATTGAATTTGCCTTTTGACGTAAAAACCGGAGAAGTGAGGAGGAGATCGAATTAAAGCCGGGATTCTGTCGTTGACCAGATGGAGAAGTAGCTTTTCATCTTGGATGTTTCGTGGTGCTCCAATCTCGTACAAAATCTCCCATAATTTCTTCGTCTCACAACCGTTTTGAAGCTTCACATGTTTCTCCAGCAACTCATTCTGAAACCTGTTCTTCAAATCTGTCCAGCGAAGAATGTCACTTGAAGTTTTCAATGTGTCAGAGATTTTTAACGTAGAAATTCCTTCGTGATCGGTTGCAACAAGTAAAATTGCTTTCGCTCCGTTTGATGAGGATGCGGCAAGTTCCACCACAAAATCCGAGTCGGGGAATTTCCCGCACGTGAAAATTAATAATTCGCGAGAGTCCAACGAATATTCGTGCATCAACTCCAGAAGATGATGTTCGTTTTCAGCAATGCACAGAGGTCGGTCCACCTTCTCACGGATCTTCGTCAGAGTCACGTCAACGTCCATTGTGGACATTACAAGAAGACTTTGCTCGTTGGAGTTGAGAATATCTTTCAGACCTTCGGGACCTCTCAGAAATCTCTTTTCTCGAGATTGGCTGCCCTCCACTGGTCTCCCTTCTATCTGTTCTTCAGGTTTCGCTTTCCCAGCTCGGAGAACTTTCGCAGCTCCTGTTTGCCTACAATTGTCGAGTTCATCGGTAAGAATGTCGTAGCAGTCCTTTGTCATGAGAATGGAGTAAAACTTCTTCACCCTGGCTGCAGTGCTGATTTCATCATCCTGTATGGAGAATAAATTTCTTCATTATTTCCTCAATCGAGCATGAATATGATAAGCTTGACTTGATGAAAATACATTTACAAGCATTTTTGTACCAATTCTTTGACTTCATCCTGACCAAGAACCTTCTTCGAAATGAGGGATGACAATAACGGTGTGGTGCACCTGGTTAAAACGTGGAGTGCGACCAAATGCCCCTCTATCCAGTCAATTTGCCATCTTTCCATGATTTTCCAACGCTCTAATTATTTTGTAGGAAAAGCATTTAGCTATAAGACAATGTTGTCTGAAGTCTCAAAGTTGAAATTCAATTGGGGCTCTGCAAAAAGAGACGAACTTGCATCAAGTTGATCTCTCAACTGATACATTATACTCATTCAACCTAGTTTGCATTCAGTGTTTGAAGTGGACCAACTGATAAGATTTGCAGAGCTTGTTCTCGAGAGAACAGAGCAGACTCGCGAGCAAGTATTTCGGATAAATTGAACATTGAAATGCACAGGCATTTTGATCAGTTTGCATGACCGCAAAAAATATATTATTATTCCTACATTTTCCAGCTTTCGTGTCTGATTCATGATTTTTATCGTTATCTTCTTGACGTGAGTACGTATTGATTTCGCTTAAACAGATCCAGGTTGTTGTCAGGAGGGCAATACAAATGGAAAATAAATACAATTTAAACCTTCAAGCCAAGTACAGACTATATAGGCTATGCATTGCATTCTGATTCTATGCAAAATGTATGAGACCGAAAGGATAACTGTGGACATTAATTATTCTTAAATCTCTGTTTCCGAATATCTTGTACAAATATTGTATCGTTTCGTATCCACGAGCATATTAAGCGCAGCATGCCGACCACACTTAAGTCAGAATTATGCAGTAATGCTCGAGCTGAACTTGCTTTCGTGGACGTACGTATGCACAAGCAATTATAACTGAATAAGTATTCATATTCTGGGTGTTTAGTCTTTGCATATTTGAAGATCCTTGCTGTCCTTGCAACATCCCAATTTCAGCATTGGTTTTTGAATACATCACAACACTTTTTGTTCTAAATTGAAAACAGCGGCGGCTCATATAACTTTATGTACATTACGGATCCATGGCTTGAGTTGAGGTTTTATAGAAAACGATCGTACAAAATGAAACCAAAGCAATCGAACCTAGTGCATATAGATATTCCAATGCTTCAACGTTCAATTTTTTTGGACTGATAAGAAAAGATTATAAACCGGCTCGTTTCTTTTTTGCGTTGTACGAGATTCATTTTTATGCTGAAGGAACAAATAATAGAACATACTTGGTTAATGGTTTATTAGTTGCAAATGCTGGCGCAGCAAACACGGAAAAGTGAAAAATTGATTTTATTTACAATATTGGAAAAGGGGATTTTATATTGTTGACATTATTGTACAAAGATAGGAAACATGGAGACTTTTTGTAGTACATAGGAATTAAGAAATTACGCTTAAATTTACACATTAAACAACGACAAAATGCAGATTGTTTGACAGTAATAATGAAACAACCGGCAAGTATGTAATGCGAAATGTAACAATATAACAAAACCAGTGAATGATTAAAAAACCAAAAACCAATGTTCCATGGGATTTATAAATAATTTTGACAAATCGTATGAGCAAAGGAATTCAAATCAAATATCCGTAATTGTTTTCATAAAAATGTTTTAATTGGGACTTTGACTTAACAAAGGATTTTACTATGGGCGGTTTTTGGCGGCATATGGCAATTTCTGAAATAAATTTTAACTGTTGTGGTGGATCATTTTTTATACTTCTGGATCCATTTCCGTACTTCAAATATTATGAAGTTGGAGGTAATTTGTTTTTCTCTGTATTTCAATTTGTAACTGGGGCATTTTGCCTTAGTTTAAAGTGAATTCACCTTTATTTTATTGATTAAGATATTATTTATGCTGACACATGCATCATTATGAAATACTAAAAAACATAATAAAATATACATAACTTTACGCTATGAATCTACTTTCGTACATTTCATCACTTCGCTTCTTATCTTGAATTTTACTTGGGTAATTCATCCAAGTCCTTAACATGGGTTAATGGCTTTCAAAAGAGCACCTCGTCGAAAAATTCGTTGTGATGAAACCGACAATGAAATGGCATGCCGGGATAATAGGCCAGTAGGAAGCCTCACTTCTGTCAAAATGCCTCAAAATGTCAACGGCCTTGCTTCTTTGTTTGTGGCAATTTCCACGAAAACGTCGAGCAACGAAACCAAAATGAAGCGGAGTCGACAACCGATGTGTGTTTTCGGTGTGAGTAACTAAATAAATGAACAAATATGACTTTTGTAAGAGATTAATCGACAATGTTAAATGTTTACATCTGGATTTCTGCTTTCCTACATCCATGGATAAAAGTATATCGTAACCACTGGACTTGCGATGCAATGTGTAAAAATGGATCACCTCAGAGAAGTATATTTATTCATGTCAAGATAACATTGATAAACATTACATGAAACAAAGCACTGAAAACGTTTGGAAATACGGGTTGCAATAGACCACCGAGTGTAAACCAGAGAAACTTTTCAGGTGTTGCACATCAAACCCAAACTGTCTATTTTAGACTGACGGAATCATTTCCGCACTTCTTTTAAAACTTTTCGTCTCTTTTAGGAGCGTGCACAAGTTGAGTTGAATTCACATTAGAAACCTTAGGGTCATCTTATTGAAAAGTGCTAAAACTTACGAATTCGAGTGGTGAAACATGGAGGACTGGCAAGTGGACTGGATAAGGGAGCATTTGGTCGAACTTTATCGTCAAACGAGGTGTACCGTAAACTTATTAGCAGCACTCTGCTCCAGCGATGTTCTAGATGAGGATGAAGTTACTGAAATAGTGAGATGCACGCGAAAACAAAAAATCATTAAAGAATAATACACGATTTTTGTCTTTGAGTAAATTAAGGGATTGTAAAATATTGACAGGAGGAAGTACCAAGTTCTGCTGCAAAGGTCAGAAAATTTTACTCGATTCTTATGACAAGAGACTGCTACGATATTTTAGCTGAGGAACTTGGCAACTGCAGGCAAGATGGGGCCGAGAAAATTCTATTAGATGGGAAGGAGGAGCACGAAAATGGTGACGAGGAGGACGATAGTGACGAGGAGGGCGATAGCGACGATGAGAGCGATAGTGACGAGGAGGACGATGACGACGAGGAAGATGAGGACGAAGACAATGCAAGTACCAGAAAACGAAAGACAAAGGCAACACCCAGAGGAAAGCCGGCATCGAAAGTGCCGGTGAAAAAGAGGAAGCGCTAATTATGAGCTCCGAATATTAGGCCCAATTCACCATTGAAAGCATCCAAGTGTTCCGCTTGTCAAAAAGGCAATAAATCAATTTTTATTTTTTTATTTAATTTTTAAGCCTCTTATTATTAATGGAACACATTATTACAAAGGATAATAGTTTGTTGGTCGTGTTGAGTGACGGACACTTAAAGGAACATGTATTATATCGAGAAAAATAATTTTTGTGGTACATAAAATATCTTACGGCTTGGGAAACAGATGTTTTACACTATAACTGCTGAATTGTCCTGTCATTTATTTTTATCAGTCATCAGAGTTGTCACATGGAAAATATAAATGGCACTGACTTTTGTCAAATGCATTTCCAAAAAATGACAAATAATCGTTGTGTGTACGCGATTAAAATATAGTTTGCACTCACCCGAACACATTTAAACTGTAGTCCTTCTATTCAAAAAATTCTATTCGAACTGCTACTTAGGGGCTGTACATTTAGTAGCTAACGCCTTGGAAGGGGAGGAGGGGGTCCACAGGGTGCGTGACACGTAATGTATCG
>JAQFZW010004558.1:0-10066 GCA_034687055.1 Heteromurus nitidus
TTTGCTGTACTACTTTGTACTACTTTCTGAAATGAAATGTACTGTTTTGGGAGCAAATATTTATCGCCACCTAACTCTCGTGTAATCTATCCATATATCTTTTGATGTAATCCTCTTGTCCCCTACAATTTGTGGTTTAGTCGGTCAAAGTTAGTCGAACTTGACTTATGTCAAAAATAGTGAAGCTTACCTTCTGATTACTTCTGTGTACAGGCGACTAGGGAATTTCTTGAGATTGTGAATGGTGCAAGGAGCAAAAAAGGCTACAGCCCATTGTCCTGGAATGCCGGTGTGAAGTTCCTCATGGCGAGGAAATTTAATGTGCGACGAGCTTTGGAACTTTACGAACAACATCAAGATGTTAGGTGTGCGGAAGGACTCACAAATTTCGTCGCAGAGTCCGAACCGTTGAAGTCTGAATTGCTTTCGGGGAAATTTACAGTCTTGGTGAGTTGCCTTAATCAAATTACCTATTTGAAGACAAAGGTTCATAATTATTTTATGAAGAAATATTTACAAAATATTTTACACTTGTTTACAGCCATCTCGAGATTTGGGTGGAGCAGCGATTGCAGTATTCACGGCAAAGTTCCATCAACCCTCCACAATTCCACACGAATACACTCTTAAGGTATACACACTCTTATATTAATTAAAAATTTATATATTTTTTTCTCCAAAAAAAAACTTTATCTGAACAATGAATTTTGTTTTCATGATATTTTTGCAGGGCGTAGTATATCAATTGGACGCAGCGCTGGAAGACCCTCAAACGCAGCGCTGTGGCTTAGTGTTCATTTACGACATGAGCGACTCAAAGTATTCAAATTTCGACTACGACCTGAGTATAAAAATCTTGTCACTTTTAAAGGTAACGTGAACTATGCGTGCTCAACTTCCATTTGTGTTTTTTTCTTGTGCTTAAAATAATGACCATCGTATTTCATAAATTCAGCATAATTTGGCAGCTTTCTGGGGATAATTTCTAAGAAATATTTTTTGTCTCGTTCTGGCTGCATTGTGTTTTTACAAAATTATGGAAAAACTCAATTCAAGTTCACCCCGAACAGAACATTCTTTGAATGCGTATCTCACTTTAGTAATCAAGTTCGCTCAATGCACGCACATAAAACTGGACCGGAAGCGCACTCTGGCTTTGATGTCTGATGATAAGAGGCTTTTTGTGCACCCATTAAACCTTATTTTTCCATTTTTTGATAAAAATCAATAGAATATTGTGTACGTATACGTATGCACGTGATATCACATATCAGCAAAGACATGCATTTCCCATTCACATGCGTTGACAAATGATACTTATTTACACACCCGAGGAAAGTATTTATTTACACATCACAAAATTGTGCACGTTTTATGCACCAAGTTATTGACAAAATATACCTAGACATTGCACAACAAGTTTTCAAAAAAAGTCAATCATTAGTGATCCCACAGCAAATCATTCTTATCAGTATTTTTTCAGGCAAACATGTCTAATTTTATTACTGTTCCGCATGTGTCCCCAATAATCAAAATTAGATTTTATTTTTCACGAAATGCCTTTCATGTTTCATCTCTACCACATCCTCCGCATCACATCAAAGACCTGATCGGCATGATCGTGCAATCGGCAATCATAATAGAGAACACTCCGTTTTACAAAAAAAGAAGAAAATCCTTTTAATTTTTCATTGACATCAAACACAAGAAAAAATATCTGTTGGAGTTCAGAGAGTAGTTGTGTCTATCATGCTATGCTGTGGGTGTGCAAAACATGAAAAAAGAGCATATCTCGAGCATCAATCAAACAAAATGAGCTTATTAGTGATTCCAAGAAAATTCTTTTGTGTTTTGTACGTTACAAATTCTGGAGAGTGGAAACATTTCTGCTGGCATGCTGTGCCAGATATTGAGTGCATAGTTTGTGGAGTATGTACGGTTTACACTTGCACAAGCTGTATGCTATACAAAAGCATGAGCACTTTTCTCTTGCGATTTACATAAGATTATTTGCAGAGTGCGAACAGTAGCCTATAGAGAAGATGTTTTATCCGTGGGCATTGGACATACATTATATTAGATATTCCAGCTTCCAGCGTTTGGACTCAGTCTCAAATCTCTCCTTCATAAATCCGATATCCACTAATGAGCAAGAATAGCAAAAGAGTATAAAAATCTAAAAAAAATGTACGTACGTTATTCAGTTTCACACAAGCTCTGTTCTCTGTTGTTTTTATATTCCTTTTGCTCTTCTGCAAAATTTTTATTGATCACTTGGCATCAAGACTTGGAGCGAGAAAGAAGCATTTTCTCTCTGTTGCTGCAAAACTCTTTCTCTCCCCCCATGAATACAAATGCGAAGAGAGATGCTCTGAAAAACAACAATAAAAGTCGCACTCGGTCTAGTTCCGTCCTGAATCCCTTTCTCCACATTTTTTAAGCTGAAGTGAGAGAGAGAGAGAGTTGAGAACAGTTCCATTCTGACATTCTCAGAGTTGGGAACAGAGTTAGTAGATGTGATACTTGAGAGCATCAGCTTAGTTTCGAATTTCTTGAAAAATAAAAGCCATTTTCATTTCTTGGTATTGTGTAATGAAAGGAAATTTTCCTTTGATTTTCTATTATTGGAAAATGTAGGGTGGATATCCAGCAAGGCTCAAGAAGGTTCTAATTGTTACCGCTCCGCTTTGGTTCCGAGCTCCTTTCCGCATCCTCCGCTTGTTCGTGAGGGAGAAGTTGAGAGATCGAGTGTTCACAGTTAGTCTACCTCAGGTTTGTGAAGAGGAAACATGTCCTATTTTTTACTCCTCTTTCTCTCTTCTCTTTTTCTCAACTTTAAAGTGTTTCTCAACTTGATCTGAATTTTCCATGTACATTTTCAGCTTGCAGTTCATATCCCAAATCACTCTCTTCCAAGATCACTCGGAGGTCAACTCCAAGTAAATCATATCGCATGGTTGGACCGTTGTCGTGATATTTTAAGTTCCTCAGATATTTGGAGTGTTATCACAGATGAACCTGTTCAGGTTCAGAGTAAAAGCATACGAGTAAGTATACAAGTATTTTTAAAAATGTAAATCAGATAATATGTGGGTTGGAACGTGCTATAATTTCGGCTAATTTTTGTGCAATGAAATTTTCAGGATAGTAGCAGCTCTAAAGATGACTCGGAAGCGGGAGATAAAGAAGTGGAAAATTTGTCAAATGGCATGACAAGGAAAATGCGGCGAAACGGTACAGACTCAAGTAATACACGATGCACCTTTCACAATCACAATATCTCAACAAAAAGAGTAGAAAGTTTTCTTTTGAGCATGAGCATGAAGAGATGAGGAGAGCACATTAGTTTGAGCACTGCAGTTGTTTTGGTTTTGAGAGCTGGAGTACGATTTTCGTTCTCGGTGAAAAGTTTTTATATTTTTTTGCATGAGATGAGCCGGGGAGAGTGGGAGATGAGACGAAGCCGGATTCGTTTCACATAATGCGTATGATGTATGCATACATTGCTTGGTTACTTTTCCCATAATTTCGGTAATAACCTCGTTTCTGCATGAGGGCCAAGAGACCCATATCAAGATGAAGCAATATATTTCGCTTCGGAAGAAGAAGTAGTATATTTGCATGCTGCTGTATACATATGCCATGCCTGATGTTGTGTAGTCAAATGTGCAGAAAATTAAAAGTAATTTTTCTTGGAGGCTCACGCCGACAGCAGCGTCCTTGTACCATGACTCATAGTGAAAAGGGAAAATTTTCTTCCGTTCTGCTCACAGGACAGTCAACCCCTTCTCCAGCTCCGCATTCCTCTGGAAGCTCTGGCTTCTCGGATGATGATAGCCTCCCATTCGAGGAGAGGACTGGACTCACATTGCTCGACTTTGTGGAGCACTTGAAGCAGAAAGGACGTCGTGGCTTGTTAGATGAGTACGCGGAAATTGTGTCAAAGAATCCTGAAGGCTCTTTTAACGTGTCGAGGTTTGTCCTTTGTTCTCCTCCTACAAAACTGACAGTTTTAAGAAAACAAAATGTGACGAGAATCCAAAATATCTGATGTTCTTCTTATGTTTTTAGACAACGAGGAAATGTGAATAAAAATCGATACAGTGATGTCCTCTGCTTTGACCATACTCGAGTTGTGCTGTCACACGAGGGAGAGACTGAGTCTGATTACATCAACGCCAACTTTGTTGACGGCTACAAGCAAAAGAATGCGTTCATTTCGACCCAGGGCCCACTGCCAAGAACCTTTGGAGACTTTTGGAAGATGATGTGGGAGCAAATGAGTGTGATCATTGTGATGACCACGAGAGCCGTAGAAAGGGGAAGGACAAAGTGTGGACAGTACTGGCCACCAGACAAAGGCTCCTCCGTGACACATGAGGGATTCAAAATTGAGAACACGGATGTGGAAGCACAACCTGATTTTGCACTTACAAGACTTAGATTAACTAATACAAAGGTATAGCGGATATATATGACACTTTCACATCACACTTCTTTTTATGCCAACTCCCGCTTATAGGAAACAATAACACTTTCATTTCATGTGCATTAATTTTTGTACCTAAAGACGGGCGATACTCGGAACGTCACCCATTTGCAGTTTTTGTCCTGGCCAGATTATGGAGTTCCGTCCAGTGCTGATGCAATGCTGAAATTTTTAACCGTTATGAGGTACGTGGTTATTTAAAAATATGGGTCACTTCTCCAGTAAAATATTGGCAATGAACCATAGTTCAAAAAGAATCCTTTCTAAAAAACCTATCTGCAATTTGAAATTTTGCAGGGACGAGCAAACGAATCGATCCAGCGATCTAGGAACAAAATGGGATGGTCACGCACTAGGTCCTCCCATTGTTGTGCACTGTTCAGCCGGAATAGGAAGAACAGGTGGATATAACATAATCCAATAAAAGAGAGGCACTTTTGTGAGGAAGAACATAGTCCAAAGGAAAATGCTAATTAAATGCTTTCTCTTTTTTAATAGGAACTCTCTGCACAATCGACATCTGCATCCGCCGCCTCAACGACCAAGGCACGGTGGACGTGATGGGGACTGTGGAGAGAATACGAAGTCAGCGAGCGTACAGTATTCAAGTTCCGGAGCAGTACCTCTTTTGCCACGCGGCCGTGATTGAGTACGCCAAGTCGAAGAGCCTCCTCAACGATGAACAAGTGGAGGGGATTCCCGATCTTCTCGCAGAAGGTGATTCAGACTCTGAATGACTATGGTGGTTTTCTTAATCACCCCCATATTTATGTTTGATACGTATATTTACACACCTTACACATATAGTATATATATATACACACCAAATCGTGCATCAGCATCATCATCCATACACTTATTGTGCACACAAAAATACCTCTATACACCTAAAGCTATATAGTATTATTGTCGTTTTTATGATTATTTAATGACTCTAATCTAGTTCGGTATATATATACTCGGTTTCTCTCATATTCTTTTTACTACCAAAACTATTTCGAAATATATTTTCCGGGTTTTCATGTATCAACTATATCTAAATGACGATATTATGATATGTATGCCCTCTAATTTATATTATTTATGTTGTCCATTTCCAGTTAAATAGAACTAGTCAGAAAAAAACTTTTGAAGGAGACAAAGAGAAGAGATGAGGGAAAAAATTGAAAAAAATAAGTAGAAGTGACTTTTTGCGTTCGAACAAAAAATTTAAAGCTGAGGACGTACAAAAAGCACGGAAGAGGAGGATGTTTGTTAAGAGGAAGTTTTTCTAGTGAGATATAAACACATATTTAAAATATATTTCATGAATAACATAATATTTATATAGATATATGCTTCGTTTGCTAGTTTACCTCTTTCTGGTGAATATTTTTTGAAGGTTAAAAAACAACGGTACTAGTCGAGAAATGATTTTTTTGTCAAACTAAAGGATTTTTGTTGATAATTTTACAAAAATACTCTCCACTCTCGTCTCATACCTTAAAATCGAAAGATTAAACAAAAATACGCAGTTCTCACAAAAGAATTTTTTAAAAGAAAAACAAAGATGAGCTCAGTCAGTGAGATAAAACCTGTAAAATCATTTTTGATGGCCTGTAATTCACTTTTGACTCATTAAACCTGCATCGTATAAACCAATATATATTTATTATAATCACAAGTTTAATCTCAAAAGCAGTTATCGGAATATGTGCATTTTTGTCAACGACTATAAAGAAACAGTCATAATTATAAGATAATAGGTGTATAGGGATTTAAGGTAATAGTAGTATTAGGACATGGTTTCTTACAAGGTATATATATATTCGCATTTTTTACGGGTCGAGTACTACGATTCATCAAGACTTTATGAAAAACGGTACACAAATGTATTTACTAATTACTAAATTTTATGTTTAATCTATCTTCGTAATTTAGATTTGACAATATAAACACCCTTATATCAGGTTCGAGTTTCTCCATTTAACTTTTTAAAACCTTTCTCAACCTATTCACATTTTCTAAAACATTTTTTCCTCTCGTCAAAAAAATACGCACATTATATTGTCATTACTTGGACAATAGTACTTGGACGCTTACGTTATATGGAATTTGGTCCAAAAACTCTGTTCAGGATGACTTGAGACTCAACTCAGTTGTAAAAGAAAGTATTTCACATTTCCACACAAAAAATCTATCATCTCATCACTAAAATCTTAAAGAGGAAAAAATGTGAATGAAGATTGTGTTGTGACTTTTGTGACTGACGACGAGCTTTCTCTACATAAAAAAATTAAACTCATTCTTCAGATACATGATATGTATATGATCAACACACACCTTTGGTGTTTTACTCGCCATTCTTTACAAAAAAGGGGAATAATTTATATAACAAACTTTCTCTACTGTTGTGACACTGACCATCTCCTCATAAAAATGTTCATCACAAAAAAACCCAACTCAGCATAACTTTTATTACAATTTTAAGGACGATAAATATCCGTAACCTTCTAAATATATAAACCTAGTCACTTTTACGAACAAATATCGACCTTGTCACTTTTGTCATTTTCAACAATAAGTTAACTTAAGTGAATGCATGACATGACCCGTATCGACAAGAAGACGCTCTCATTTACATAATATTTGAGTATATATGCAAAATTTTCTGTTTAGGGGAAAGTTACAAATACTAAAAGTGAAAGTACATAAAGGGGAAAGTTTGGAGAAAGTTTCCAGTCGTTTCCACTTGTTTGATAGGTTAAGTAACAAAGTAACTGATTCCTTTCTAGTTTGAAAACTCTAGTTTTAAGTGTAAGCGAAATTTAAGGAAAAGGGTTATGTTTGTCGTGGTTTTTGTCTTCCCTCAAAATCCAAATGAAAAAAGTACGAAATAAAGTTCTATATATTTGTCATGTACTCGGAAAAAAACTTGTGTGGTTGGTTTGTATTTACAATTTTAAAGGGATATCATATTCCATCGAAAAAATTTGTCGCATAAAGTTCATCTCATTAAAGTAGGAGTTTTGTGTATTGATATCAGTAATTTATAATGCCGATTTTGTATTTTTATAAAAAATAGTCTCTTGAATGGGTTGCGCAAATTTTTAATTCTGCTTTTCATGCTTCTCTAGCAAATTACTCACAAAATTAGAAGGCTGAATTTGAAAAATAATTGAGTATTTTTATAGCGTGTATGTTCTTACTTTAACCAAAAAAAAACTTGAGAATATTTGTTTTGTAAATGTATGATTTTTTGCATGAGATTTGACAAAAAACCTTATTTCACTTTATTATTTCAGGATCTTTGATCTAAAACTCTGGCTCTCCTCTCATCATCCTCTCCGCACTCATTTGTACACGCAGCTCTGAAAGAGGAACTGGAGAGGTTACATACACACATTTCTCCAGTTTTCCACATATAACAAAATGCCATACGTTTCACTTGATATTCTTTGCTGGATAAAGGAAAGCCAATCTGCTGTGCAGTACTCTTCGTGATCCTCTCTCTATGCAAGTTTATATAATTTAAACGTGAAATGTTTCTTTTTTTGCATGAAAGTTATTATTATTTAAATTAACAATAATGTGTACTATTTTCTAATGATTTGCTTTAAATGTCGCCAGTTTTCATAGTATTTTAGACGTTTGTAGTCATTTAGTCATCTGATTTGCTCATAATTTTATAAATAATTGAATGTGAATGAAGGCCATTTATTAGACGACATTAGGTTCGATTTGTTTAGCGTTTGCTTTCGATCGTTATGAAAAAAATTACTTGTATCAGCAAAAGTGTCTTGATTCAGTGGTTCGTGCATAATCTGAGGAGTATTTTTAACTCGATAAGCGAAAATAAAAAGATAGCTGGATTCAGTATTATCAAAAATACTATATATCATCATCAGTAAATTATGAATTACGCATTAAGATGAATAAAATATGAAAAGGTGAAAACTGATTTCTTCTTTTTAAGTGGGTTTCTTTTGAGCATAAACCTTTGCAAGTAGAAACATAGCCTCGGTGTCGGTAGTAAAACATACAACTTTCTCCTCGCTTTTTCACAATTTTCCTATCTAATTCCAAACTTGCATAATTATGCAAACCTGATCGCATATAATAAGTTTGATCTTGCAATATTCAATTAATGCCCTCGCTAAAGGCGTAGCTAAATCTGATGGCCACTTCTAACGGCTCATTTCCATTATGTCAATAAATTTTTAAATTAAGAATTTTCATGCTCGTGCAAACATGGCGGAAAAAATTATTGAATAATGAAATAACGAAAGAATTTATTTCAGATTTGCAACGCTGATCGAGTAGCTGTTCATGATTTCAATTTAATATGCAACGCGACAAAGAACGGAATGTTTTACTACAGATGGAATAATGGACAGTTTATTTCGATGATGAACTAATTGTAGGTTAATTAATTAACTGAAACCCAAATAACCAAGTTCAGTTTCCATAAACGCGACTAGTATGTTCCCTGGTTTATTTCTGACGAGCACCCGTCTGCCATACAAATACAAAAACATTTATGAATGCAAAGCGTTAAACAACAATTGAAACCCCATAAAGATCCTAAATTGGTCAAGAACATTTTTACTAAAGTTAATAATCTGAATCTCTTAAACTACGGTGGATTCGTCTTTCTCCGAAGATATTATGGAGACTTCATGAAACGCATTGGAATGACAGAGAGCCGTCTCCTCATCGCTGTCCGCAGTGTTCCACTTCTTTTTCGATAACCGCCTAATGTACGGCACTGACAACGATGCAGAAGTCTTTTCCTCATTTTGTGAAGAACTTTGTGGTGCAGAAGACGTGGACTTTGCAGACTTCGCAGGACTGCGAATGCTGCTCTTAGGCTGAAGCGTGATAACCCTGTTCAAATTTATATACATCACATTTTAAATGTGCAACTTTCACTTTCTCATTGGTTTTTTGGTAGACGTATTTGTGTACTTACGCGCTCCTCAGTTGCTTCAAGAGAAGGGTAAACGCTTTGTACTCTTCCTCGCCATAGGTTTTCGGATTGAAACGTGCGGCTTCGTAGAGATCACAGAATTGGTGGACCACGCGGGGGTCTACTTGTGGAGTCAGAATGACGATGAAGTAGGATCGCAAACTTTCAAATGAGTGTCGCTTTCCTAGCTTCCGTTTTACCATGCTGATTTCTGAGGAAATTTGAAGAAAGAATAAATAATTTCGAAGCAAGCCTTTATTAAATATGATAGTTCTTCCAAAATACTACGTCCAAAACATTTCACTTGCCTAGATTTTTTGCGTCATCTACGGCTTTCATTCTGTAGTAGTGACAAGGCTTTGTTGCTCCTTCCTGAGAATACTTCTGGTCCACGTCATCTCGCAAAACGTGAGGGTCATATGTGATCTTCGGTAATGCTTCGATTCTTCGAAGGATTTCCCTTCGGAGTGACTGCATAATAAATAAAAAGTTGAGACACATTAGAAGCTATTGTAGTGCAGTCCACGTAGATGATTTCATCCTCATTCATTGGTTAAGGGGTCTCCCCAGGTTACATTCCACGATCAAAATGTCCGTGGAATGAAAATTCCACGGAAATTTCCAAAATG